>JAQFZW010002917.1:0-14921 GCA_034687055.1 Heteromurus nitidus
GTAGCTTTGTTTATGGTGGTCACCTTGTGCGAGCTGAGTAAAATCCTGAAGGATTCTTACGGAGACAAGGTGGAGGAGGAGTGTCAGCTTTTGAGTAGAAGGAAGAAGCGATTGATTTTCAATACTTACTCAGCGAGTATACTTTTTGTGAAAAATTACAATAATTTAGGATACAATTACTTTCCAGCTTTTATGCTCACTGGCTACAGTCTCAACACGATACTCACGTTTGTGTGTATTCGCTACTCGCACATTTTGCCCCCGCTTATCATTCTCAGTTGCATTGCGCTCAATCTGGAGGTGGCCTTTTTGACAGTGTTTCTTCACGGAGTGTCAATGATTTGTCCAGAGGCTGCGAGCAGTTTTACCATTTTTTGGAAACGAAGGTTGGCCTCGGGATTCGATAGGAGGAAGCTGAGATCTTGTCCTCCGATTATTATCAAGATTGGGCCGTACTTCCCGATGAAGAGGACGACACTGTTGAACACGATGGAAGTGACATCGGGGCATGTTGTTACATTGCTTTTGATCAATTGAAGGATTTGTAGGAACCTTTCCCGTCATTTTTTGGAAAAGTGTCTGAAAGACAATAAGATCAATTATACAATGCTTTAAATGATAAATCGATTTAAGAACTTAAAGGATCCGGTTTTCTATTTTAAATATTGGTAAAAGGAAAGGACATGGAAATTTAATTTGTTGCAACAATTATCAATCCATTTCATTATCCACCATTGGTTGACTGCAACGATTCAACCCATAACACGGCCTTTAATTAGTCAAATAATAATTTTGCAGGAGGGGTGTCCTTGGCTTGTGTGCTTGGAGAAGTCAGAGGGTACCGTTAAACGGTGAGTAAGACGCAGAAGCGATTTGTGAATAACTTGCGGATATGTTTTTTTAGTTAAACAACCCTAATTTTTTGTGAGATAGAGATAATAAAAACACTTCTGCCAAAATAACAATTTATGTGTTAACCTCAATTTGCACATACATGATTCTTATAATTATACCGTTTTGTTTGCACCCGAAAAGATAGTTGCATTGTAATAAATATTAAATATTAAATGAAGCGTGTACCGATTTTCCCACAGGGGAAGCAATTTTCTTGCAATTAAATATAATTATATGATAAGCTTTAGATGTTCGTAATAAATGTTCAACAGGAAACGTACTTAATTACATCCCCTCCGACTAAGGTGCAATTATAGCTGTAATTATTCGGTCGCCTAAATTCTTCCGAAGACTCCACAGAACATAACCGTCGTCTCTGCGTGATATCCGGAAAAATTTTGAAATTGTGATAGAATTTTAAAATCAAGGAAATGCCCGGGAAAAGTTTGCACATGTTGGCAAATCCAATTTCGGACTCGTACTGTTATATACAAATAATGGTAATTGGAATACATGTAAATAAAGTTATTTATTTGCATACATCTTCCGTATTAAGTCCCGAACAACTTAAACAAGTATAAAACCACATTCTTTGATTTGAACTGTAAACTAATTACGTAAGTCATTCACTCCAACTATACGATGACAGTGACTTTCATTACAAAAATCACACTCAGTTATTTCTAATCGAGAGAAGTGTTGAATTCAGTAATTTGTTTCTGTATCAAAAACATTTCCAAAAACTGCGAAAAATTTATACACCCTTTATACGACCATCCCAGGAAAACTTGTACAATGTGGAAAGAGTTTCTCAAGTTTCAAAAATTCTCCCAGACAATCTTTCCCACAAAGCTTCTGCTTGAGTCTTCATCAGGGGAAAGCTGTTTCAAAGAGCGCCCCTCCAAACTGGGAACTACACTCCTCTGCACTTTCACTTCCTTCAAGCTACTTCTCTTTGTTCTGGCATGCTTTCTAAATCGCAAGTCCTTCTCCGGGAACTTTGTCGTCAGCGCCGCAAATGCGGTTACATGCGGTATCGCCTGGAATTACTTAACCGCAATCTGGACACTCCACTCGCCCCAAACTGACTCCATCAATTGTCTAATCAACCAAGCCTACGGACTGTACAAAAGAAGATCGAAATATTGGGAAAAAAGAAAACACGAAGATTTCCTTTTTACCGCTGGAGTCCACGTCTTCATAACAATTTACGGATTTTCCATTTTCACCGTACCTTCCATAACATTAATTACGAATAAAACACCTGGAAATTTCATTGTCCAATATCTCATTCCAGAAGAAAATTTGAAGAATATCCCTCACTTGGAAACACTTTTAGCTTATTTGTATAGTTTCGTCCTTTTTGCTGCCGCAGTTCTTCACCCTCTCCAAGTATCTTTGTTTATGGTGGTCACCTTGTGCGAAATGAGTAGCATTCTGAAGGGCTGCTATGGAGATCAATTGGAAAAGTCGGGCGTATTTCTTGACGGGAAGAAAAAGCGAATAATATTCAATACTTATGCTGCGTGTGTGCTCTTCATAAAGAACTATAATCATTTAGGATACAATTACTTTCCAGCTATTATGCTCACTGGATACAGTCTCAACACCATACTCACTTTTGTGTGTATTCGCTACACCCACATTTTGCCTCCGCTGGTAATTCTCTGCTGTGTTACATTAAATTTGGAGGTGACGTTCTTGACGTTTTTCCTTCATGGGGTGACGATGATCTGTCCAGAGGCTGCGAGAAGTTTTAGGATTTATTGGAAACAAAGGTTGAGGTCGAAGTTGGATCGAAGGGTGCTGAGAACGTGTCCTCCGATTATTGTCCAGATGGGTCCGTATTTTCCATTGAAGAGGACGACGTTACTGAATACTTTGGAAGTGACGTCGGCTCATGTGGTGACATTGCTTTTGATAAATTGAAGTAATTTTATTGCATATGTAGTGGACTATATGACTATATAAAGAAATGTGACAAGTTTTGAGCTGATTTGGCGTTGTCGTCAAATATTGAAGTTTCAACGAATAAATTGTATAATTTTCATGTGGGATAGAACATGGCAGTAATGTTTTGTTATCAATGTCAAAACTCCATTTGTTTGTTGAATTGCTTTGAACAATTTCCTGTCATTTCAGTCAAAACCTTTTGTGCCATTTATCCATGAGTGAATATTGCGTGACTGCCAACCACACAGAGGGCAGCTTTAAACTAATATCTAATAACAATGAATTTTAATAACAAAGATGCAGTTTTGAAGTAATTATTGTATCTTTTAAATCTTGAGTGGTCGCATGCACAAGCTCGCTTCAGCTGTCACAATTACATATTATCATGACATTTTTACTAAACAAATTGTTTAACTTAAGTAAGGACGGCTGTGTCGGTCTGTCTGCATGCACAATTCAGTTCAGATATTTATATTAACAAGTCGATGCTTAAATAAACTTGCATGTAGCATTGGATTTTGGACGAAAACGACTCATCGTTGTCGTTTTTATTAAGATAAATGATTTAATAATATAAGTACCAACAGCTTTTCCTGATAGCAAATTTTGTTATTAACAAAACAATTATGCGCTACTTATACATATGTTATTGCGCATAATTATTTATCGTATCCTGTTTAATCTGTTTATTTCACGCAGGTAACTAGAGCTCTTTATTCTCTAAGAATATATGTTTTGCAAATGATGAACAAAGCAATGTCAAACAATTATTTAAAATAAAATATTAATTTGGCTTCATATCAACACTACAGATAACTACAAAATGTCTCTTTTCAACTCAAGTTTTCATTCCATATGCGACTCTGTATGGACTCAAGGACGAGACCGTCGAATTGGGTCCGAGTTGAAACTTATCGTTTCGACTTTCAACAAAAATAAAATCCTTCTCATTCCTTCAAAATCAATTTTTGATTCTTTCCTGGTTTAGGAGACAAGGTTTAGGCTAGACGCATCATCATGACGGTAAGATTTGGAGTTAACTGAATTTTAGTTTATAATATAATAATAGTTTATATTTTAGAATATTTTAATCTCTCAATATAAAACCATTTTCTAGAAACTTTTAATTCTGTATCAATTTTTCATTTTAGGCAATAAAAAAGCTTCCTTCTGGTGGCTTGAACGAATTCGGATTTTTCAACTATTATAACGAGAAAGGTGAGCTCACAACTGTAGTGACTTCGGAGCATGAGGGTTCGGGTTACATGGACAACAATAGGATTGTTGGTATGGATTGCGAAATGGTTGGCGTTGGCGCAAAGCAGACAAGTGCCTTAGCGCGGGTGTCCATCGTCAATGAGTATGGCTACTGCCTCTACAACAAGTTCGTCAAGCCGGAAACAGTTGTCACCGATTACAGAACAGAGGTGAGTGGAATTCGAAGGAAGGATTTGCTAAACGGTGGGAACACAACTTATTAAATATTTCATTTGAAATTATCTCTTGTAAAGCTGAAAAATATGTATCTTTGGTTGAGACAAGATATTTAATTCTTACATCTTTTCAGCACCTCCTTTTCGTGTTGTACGCCAGGAAGTAGCCAATATTTTAAAGAATCGCATTCTCGTTGGACATGCTTTAAACAATGACTTGGCCGCGTTGAAGATGGGTCACCCGAAGGCGAAAATACGAGATACTTCCACGTAATTCTAAAGCTTCTTTCAGATTCCAGAGTCCCAGTTGAATTTCGATATCTTTTACTTTGTGTCTATTTGTCAGCTATTTCCAGACAAAATTTGGATGGCCCAATAGGCCAAGGTTGAGCACGCTGGCTAGGAAATTTCTCAAAGTTGAAATCCAACAGGGGGAACACAATTCAGTATGTGATCATTTATAAGTTCACTCCAGCATACATATAAACATAATATAATTATATTACCATAGTTAAGGTGGGTAACAAGTATAGATTAATATTTATAGATAACTGATGCTCAAGCTGCTATGGCTTTATATGCGAAGTTCCGAGACGAATGGGAACAATCAATCGGTGGATGTGGACGCAAAAAAGGTGCTTCATCAGATTCTTAATATTCTGGCAACGTCACATCAAGTCTTTCGATCAAAAATAGTGACACATCTTAAAACAATCCCTGTTAGCAGGTAGTTTTAATGAAATAATAAAATAACTCTCAGTTCGACAGAACAACTTGTTCTGAGCTCTATACACATTTTCCGTCCCAATATTTAGTGATTTATTGCCCAATCAGAATATTCCTTCGTGTATAACATTTCGAGTTCATTTTAATTGTGCGCATATTTTATTTTTTAGGGTAGACTGTAAGAGTAATAAGCATTTTGAACATCATGTGCTTTTACTTATACCATTTAGCAATATTTTCACACAGATTTTAAGTATCATGCTACACTGCGACATAAAAGCATTATATATTATCATTCATTGTAATCAAAAGACCACAAGTAATGTAAATCGATGTCTATTTACTTTTTAACTGAGACTTAGGACTAGATACTTTAAGGATTGTTGATATTAATGCATGTGTTTACTTGAACAAAATATTTTACTTCGTACCATGATGGTCTTTCTCCTCCTTCTGCGATTGAGCGTGAGAGACCATCGTCGAATTTGTCGACGGATAGTCTTGAAGCATGAGCGCATGCATGGGTAGCGGAAACATGTCAGAATCAGAGACCACATCCAAGAGACAACACCAGCTTCCAAACAATACACCAAGCAGGCCACCACAACCAACAAAAGATAATTGTAAAAGATAACAACACAGTTACCGTCCAGCGCCAACGGTTTAACAGATGCTTCGATCTTCGACAAAGCCATCATATCCTTGAGCGAGTACCTCTCCCTCATCACTTGCCTCCACATTTTCGCAATTCCAGACTCCAAAACGTGACGCACCCGGTGGAACGCTAGGCTCACCTGAATATTTCCAATGTGCCAGCCTTTCACAAATGTGAACCATTTCTCCTCGCTCACACTCACGTACGGGATATCCTCCTCCCTGCTCTTATTGTACAGCTTCACATTGAGAGCCACTTCTCCCGGAATGATGTCACTGGACCAGCCAATAAAGGCTGATTTGTTGCAACCTTCAATCATCTCAAGGTAGCCGCCAGTTCCTTTTCGCGAGACCTGCACGTATTCTCTTGAAGTGAAATTTCTGCTCCTCCTCATGATTTCCAGATATCTCGCCTTCCTTGTTTCATTCTGCACGGATCGAATGGCTTGCATGAGCTCCTCATTTTCGTAGCTTGTCTGCGCTCTAGGTCCATAAAACCAACCGAAAGGGCTGAGCGACCCACTTAGAAGAAAGCTAGCTGTAATCTCCGGTTGAAGGTCGAGCATCTCGAAACCTTCTTCTGGATCAATCTCTTCTGCTGCCTCTCGGATGGCTTCCATCTCTAAATTTGTCGACATTTGAGGGTACAGAGTGAAGTTGTTTTCGTCAAGTTGGTCAAAGTATTTGGGCAAGATGGGCTGGGCTGGTGATGTCAGGTCCGTAATATTTTGACCTCGATAAGCATTCGTGAGAACGATCCCCATCATCATCCAAGTTCCTATTATACAAAGTGTGCCCTTGCCGTTAACATGATCAGGGAGTCCGTGACCTTGCTCCAGAAGAATTCTAAATGAGAAGAAAGCAGCTGGAAAAGTCGCCTTCACCTGGATTGCTCGGAGGATCCAAAACATTGTCAAGATTGAAACGCCTGTGGAGACAAGGACTGTGATCCATGTCGATAGGTCATACGCGGAGATGAACCCAATCCACGACAGCTTGCTTCGTGAGTGTCCGCCACAAGTGAGAAACTGGAAAGAGTCGTCCGACGAGGATGTCCAGAACGCGTTCACCTCGTTGAAGAGTACAACGCCAGAGAATGGACTTTCACAATTCAAAGTCATGTTCAGAAAGACAATTTGAGCGAGAATTACTTCCGCCCCGCTTTCAGGGGCCAACTCTGCCAAAGCAATTCTCGACTCGTCAACGTTCTTTGCGAGGGAGCATGTCTCCGCTGAGAATTTTCGCCTGTTCAAACGACTCTGCCAGACTTGCACATTTCTCTCACAGTGACTCCCGCCCAGAGCGACTTTCAAAGCATTCTCCAACTTTTCCAGGGTCGCAATATCAGACTCGTTTAGTGGCCTTAGGCCTAAACCTGACTGCTCCACACATCCTGTCGGAAATATCAGCAACTTTTCCCTAATCTGGAAATCTAGTGGCTCCACGGAGAATGCTAGTCTGACAAAGTGATTGGAAATTACTCGGCTCAACGGATTGTGTAAATGCTCGTACCACTTTCTCCAGTAGTCGGACTCGTCTTCGGGTGACTTGGTGGAAATGAGGATTTGATAGACGCCTTCTTTGACGATGCATGCTTGATCGTTATCAGTCCCGTAGAGATCCTTGCAAGCCAGGAACTCATCAACGCCCCACGATGAATTTCGTATTATGCTCAAGGGCAGCACTGGAAAGAGGGAGTCGTCAGGTTGTGAGTACTCAAAAAGATCATGCTCATCATTTGTTGTGATGAACACCTGGGCGACGCAGCTCGTCAGGGGGAGATTTGAGGGATAAAATTCAAATGAATTTTC
The DNA here is from genome assembly GCA_034687055.1 of Heteromurus nitidus. Lineage (NCBI taxonomy): Eukaryota > Metazoa > Arthropoda > Collembola > Entomobryomorpha > Entomobryidae > Heteromurus > Heteromurus nitidus. Next base: position 7,472 of record JAQFZW010002917.1, read on the forward strand.
AGAGAGACGGCTATAATTGCCATTGAAGTGGATTGGTCTGAAGAGTTCGTTATCACAAGACCTCGTATGGCTGCGGAGAAAGTAGTTTGAGATGATTAGCGGGATCCTGGTGGATGGACTTAGGCGAAGGTTGTGGTTGTATGGAGAGTCGTCGACGAACCTTGCACAAGTATATTGTGGTGACGTGCTGCTGTTGGGGTCGTCCCTTATGTCGGAGTAAGTGTACGTGTATGTGCTGATGTGAACTAGGCATTTGGAAAACGGGGCGAGGTGCTCATTCAGGTCAAGGGTGAAATCAAGTGCGAGATTTGGGAAACACAGGGGGAATAAGAGACTAATTTCAAAATACATTTCTCAAGAAAAGGACAAGACATCGAATTAATATTAGTCAAATATGTATGCCATGATCACCAAAGAACAGAAGCACTTACAATAACTGTAGGTGTTCGTATAGAAACACTATACTATTTAATTGGAAGGGAAACGGCTTTCCAAGTACATTAAATTTGAAGGATGTTGGAATAATCATTACAGATTTAATTTACTCAGCAGTATGTAAATTGCTAAAAGCTTTTTAGTTAGTATATAAATTAAATTGTTTTCGATAATCATATAGTCACACAGGCATTTAGCAATCCCGAGCAGTAAGCAGCATGGCGTGACCAATCCTAATCTTACTGTTTATCTTTTCGATTTAATGTAATGTGGCGTGAGGGAAGCGAATTGTAATTGCTCTAAGTATTTTTTAAATTTGTAAAACTGATCTATACTTTGTAATCAACCTCGAATGTGCGAATTTGACCATGTATGAAACATGGTGTCCGGGTCTATGTATGTATGTATTCATGTTCGTTGATTGGCGGATTGAAAAAGGGCACACGTTTAAAAAGTGAGTTTTCTCCATTTATATTTACGACTTGTTATTTTTCGCAGAATCACAGACGACTCACACTTCCCCCATACAAGGGCATCATTCAAAGAAGGAATACGGCGTTGAGTCACCGATTCCAAACTAGCCTTGTTCGAATCGGCTGGAGATATTTATATGAAGTCAAAAACTGTCCGAGAAAATTCGATGCGATGAAAGGCCATGTATAAGAATGGGAATAAATATATTCAAGCTTCTTCACAAGTTACATCCGCCAATGACAATAAAATTGATTATCCGGTAGCACAATTTCAATGAAAAAGAGCGTAACAACGATCGTATTTGAGATATTGACCATAATATTGGCTTTACTTCCAATTATTGACTTGAAATGAATAAATTGCAAATACACGTGGAGGAAATTGTCTCTGACCCGCCCACGTCAAATCAAAGGTAGGATTGGAGGATTGGCTTCGAACAATGTGAGTGAAAGTAAATCCTTCATAATATTGTTGGTGAACAATAGAATTGCATTCGTGATATTCGTGTTCAGCACTAAAAAATAGTTGATAATTATATTCTTGCTCAAGGGGATGCTTCCGCAGTAAATTGGAAATTGTTGCTGCGCTCTCCATTTGTGTAAATAGTACGACTTTTTCCTATTGTGTCTGCTTGAGTAATACATATTTCTTCGATGCTCGATCAACTTTTTACTATCCAGTCTGGCGAATGTTGCAAAGTGCAACAGGAATGATGCCATTCCTAAACCTCCACAGAAGGTGAGCACCAACAAAATGATAAAGGAAGTTGGAAGAATTTCACTGTATTCAACAATAACCCACATTAAAATGGTGAGAATGACTTGGCTGAACACGATCAAACTTAGAATGACATCCCCAACAATGCTCCTTATCGCGACGAATATGACATTTGTGTGGACATAGTAGAAAAGCACAATGTCATCGGAGAATCTCCTGTGTGAAAGGGAGTCCAAGCATGTTTTCGCAGTGACGAGGGTAACCACACACAAGATAAAGATTACTGCGAGAGAGTTCTCATTATCAAATAGATTCCAAATGTGGTGATAAGGGTAGAGATTGCCGATGAGACGAAAATGAGCTGGAAGTCGTGATAGTATGGGTGTGGGAGGAGGAACTTGTTGAAGACGTGTTGGACAGGGTCAACATTCAGGAACAATGTTGTGAAAGGAACGCTCAAAATGAGTGGTACCTCGAGCATCACGAAGTACAACAACAATGTCCCGGAAATATTCACATTTCTTAGGGTCCGCTCAAAATCTGTTTTCGAACATTTAGTAAACAATTTATTGGCTTAAAATAATAGAGAAAGCTTAATGTTTGCAACAAATGTCTTACGGAAATCCATGGGATTGGAGAGAAAGTAATTCATATACGAAATGCGATCCCGATTCGTTATGAAGTCGAAGAAGATTTTAACCAAGTATAAATTTGACGCAATAAATATCATAAAAGATATTAAGACAAGGGGTCCCATCCTTTTCAATTCCTTTGGATTCATTATCCCGTCTAAAGCCATGTAGATATAGATGGGCAACGTGACGAGTAAGTAAGTAGCGACAATTAAGTGAAACACACCTTTTCTCATAGTTTTCTCTTCCAACTTCACTGTCAAACTTGAGTTGTTCAAGTCTAGCTCAAGGTCAGCGACGATAGCTGGGAGAGCTCCTGTAGTTACCTTGAAGACTTTAATGGCAGTTGTTATTAAAGGCGTTAAAATAACTCCAACGTTACGGGTTGCCATGGCGAGGGAAGGTGATGTCTGATGACGGCGTCTTAGAAGTTGGCGATGGACTGACAAATCCAGATTTTTGTATTTTATTTTAGGAAGTCTTCTAGAAACAAGCTTTAGTGTTTTTTGATAATTCAAGCAAAGTTATACATATGCATACGCAGACATGATGGTATCGAACGTCAAAATTAAGTATTGATTCTAAGGGGTTTACTCGTCCTTTCATGTGTATACTTACCTCGGGAATCAGAATTTATATGTCGACTTTTGGTTTTATATAATCATGAAACTTGTAATGACATGTAATTTCCAGCCGTGCCCAAATACTGATTTCGGGTATCGTATTTTACTTTGATTTCAACTCTGATATTACAAGATGGACGATATCATATCAGTTAATAATCGTATAACAAATTTTTGTCCATTTAAAACCACATAAAAAATCTTGCAGAGAGGACCAAATTTACATGTTCTCACATTCAACGTTCACGACACCACGAATAAGTGAATAATATGCATTTATGTCGAAACGTCGGGAATAAACATCGATTTTTACGCTACTTGCTTACACTCGTTCACCCGAAAATCACTTATTTCATATAAACACGAACAAGTAAGTTAAATTTAAAAAATACTGTTAATGGGTTTCTATAGCTGTGTACGAATTCGGGTTTATAATTTTTTAATTTTCAGATAATTTTTGCAGGAAAATATCATTGTACGTCGGTGGTTCATTGATTGTTCTTAAAGTAACTAAACTTTGAACTTCGCTAGTCAAATTCTAGCGAACCTGTAGATTTTAGGCATCGCTTATTTGAAAACATTTTGCGTTTAGACACACGATGTCGTTACATATTGGGCGAAGAAGAACTCTTTTCAGTCACCATTTCGCAGGACCGTTGTAGAATATATATTGATTCACATTTTCACAAATGCACGTCTCCACCATTCTATTAAAATGGGCTTACAATTAGTGTATGTAAGAAATAATGGGGTTAAAAAGTGGGCAATTTATTACAAAATAATAATGTGTCCATCCTTTAATTCTTGCCAAGTGGACAGTGGCAACGTCGTGCTTGTAGAAAGAGACCAGACGAAAACCTTGTATTTCAGCCGAAAGCCACTAAATGATTTGAAGATAACCTAACTGTCTAAACCCTAACTGAAGCATTCGATATTTTGCTATTAATTTGGTTGCGAGTTGTGGTATGGTCTCTAGCCTCCGGAAATATATTCCAACAAATTTTCTCATCATGTTCTGCACATACTGTAGAGTGATCGTCATAATCGTAATATGTTTTATCCAGGTTTCTTCTGTAGAAAATTACAGTGAAAGTGAAAAAAAGACAAATCCTTACTTCGAATCCACTCGCAAACTTCCACCAGAATTCCAAAGATTCCTTGACGTATTCCAAATTTGTTCCCGGACAATTATTCTTGGGACTCGCTATGACACCAATTTGTACTGGGAACATTTCTTTGAATCCATCTATTCTCATCATTTATCACATCGAGTTACGTGGGCATTACAAGAATCGGTTCAATCTGATGGCTTCACCCAGCCAATACGTGTTGAAAATCAAAGTACGATCTCTGGTTACAAATGGCCAGTTTTAAGGAAGTTTGTAACCTGTTCGTTGGTTCTGTATGCGCACTATTTATTTGAATACGAATACGGCACATTTACTCAAGACATGATCAAAGTCAGAGACTCATGGGGTGTTCCAACCTTCATTTGGCTGATAGTTCGTGCCTACACGAACGAATTGTACGACAAAGGACATTACATTCGCCTTAATGCAGTGAGCCTTCCCAGCATATTCCTGGAAATACGAGGTGAATCTCTTATTTGTGGCCACTGTCCTTATAAAATATTACGTATCCTCCCATCAGCGTCTCTTATGCAAGGCTTTCATCTCCGTGTCAAAGATTTTTTCAGACATTCCATGGAAATGAACTCGAATCTTCATGGAAGTCCGGTTAAATTTTTCAATGTGCACTCGTTCGACCTTCGCCTACACAGGACGTGCAATGTTAACCTTCACTGGATCCGACTGGACTTGTGTACTTTGTTAATGGCCATTCGAAAGCTTAATTTCACTCTCCTATCGAAGGATATTCCTGGTCATATTGCGCATCCTGCTGGGCACGTCTACTCCACGATTCTCCTCAATTCATTCAATATCCAGGTTCATTCCGCCAAAGTTAACCATTGGTTATCGTATGGAGGAACGGTCACTCCATACGTTTTCACAGCAGTCTTGGATCAAGATCAAATTTCAAGTATTTTCCAGAACTTTCTACTGAAGCCATTTGATTCGACGACCAAAATAATGCTAACTCTAGCAATTACGGTGATGTCGTTTCTGCTGAATTACGTATCTGCGGCGAAACTTGACATAAAAGGTCTAGAGAAAACTGTTCTTTCCATAATTGGATTGGTTTTGGATCAACCTGCGCCGGTCGAGCCTATTGCTAATTTCAAAAATATTAAGAAAAAACTCCGTAATTACTGCAGGAGGTATGTTGCAGCGATGGTGTGGTCTTTGTGGGCACTATCTTGTTTACAGATTTCACAGATTTACAAAGGTACAATATTTTCATCATTGTCCTTGACTCCAACCCCGAAGTTCCCTAAAACTTTGGAGGACATTGTAGGTAGTTGGCTTCCCTTTTTGACAATGGAATCAATCATAACACAAGTTAACAATTCAATGAGGCAGAATTCCTTGTTCAAGTATGTTCTTCGTGATGAATTGGCAAGTGATCCGGCTGCAGTTGTGGAGAAAAATTCTAGGCTCTTTCTGCTAAATTATATAAACGACCATGTTGAATGGAGTGGACCGGATGCGAATGTTGGGTCATTCATGCTAAGAAATGTGTTACGAAAACCTCGAGAGCAGATAGCAAATGCTAATAATCAAGGGGTTAGGAAGTTGCATGAAAAGTTCATATTTTTGGATCAGGAGGAAATTGTGGATTCTTTGCGATTTCAACTTGCAATTTTCACAGAGAAATGGACTTCGAAATCGGAACCTCTGCCATTGGCGATGCGCAGAACGTTTTGGACAGTTTCCAAAAACTATTTTTCAATTGTGTTCTCGCCAGTATTAATACACCTCTGCGAGTCAGGAATTTATGCAAGGTGGAGTGATGCGATAAAAGTATTCGGCCAGAGGAAACAAATCATCAGATCAATCAACCCAAACCTCACCTTAGAGAAACATTTAGCTTCAGATGTGGGACGAAGATTTGTAAATTATTTGTTAAGTAAAAGTTACGGATCGAAAAATGTTCTGGATATGCAACAGATTCCGAGCAATGTTTACATATATGTACTACTTGCTAGCGGGATAGTCATTGCTTTTGCTAGCTCAGTATTCTTTGTTGAATATGTGTTGGGATACCTACGATGACTTCTTTGGATTTGTTATATATTATTTTAACATGCGTATCTAGTAAGATAGGATGCAAATACCAGAAGAGTTTAGTTGTGAAATAAAAGATTACTTCAAATACAAGATAAGTATCGTCCTTGAATTTATTGAACTTCTATAAATTGTAATAAAGCTAAACTACAGTGACAAAGACAAAGGTACATAAGAGCTTTTGAAAAGTTCTTATTCAGAACAAAAAAGGAGTTAATCGCTATTATATTGCTTAGGGTAAATATGTTTCTACCCAGAGTATATTCTACCTACGTATGTAGTTTAGTTTATATACACCGATAACAAAATAACAAAGAAGGTCGTCACAGTTTAGTGGAATAAATAATAATGATTTTTTAATCCATATCGCCTCTAGTAAACACATGAACCTCTTTGGAATCAACGATCGAATCTAATAACAAATCAATCTATCAGTCATTTATTAGGCACGCTGGACAAATGCTTTCTAATGTGTATTATGCATATTGTTCCACGATGAAATTATATATTAATATTAGCTTCGGGATATTGATATCGTCTTTTACCGATTCGCTTTTACTTACACGATTGGCAGTTTTTTAACATAATAAATTATCAAGCAAGTCTCAAACTCGGGTAGTGGACAGGGGTTCCAACTCGGTCCTTGTTTCATGAAACATATATATTATTAAATACATTCATGCATTTAATATTCAACCATATTTCAACTCCTCGTCCCATTCAACTCCAAATTCGGCTGGCTTCAGGAAAGTTTGGCACAGTGGAGACCGGACTGTGGGGTTCTGGTATCATTTGGAAAACCCGTGACTGTTTTAATATTCGATCTGAAGACGCTAATAAATACCTGCACTCCGTTCCAATTGTTGAGGGTGCTATAAATCGGGTCAAATACCATCCTCACTTTTTTCTCGATATTCACCAACTACCTTATTATGCATTATGCTACAGTTAGAGATTTAACCAATTGTAAGTGTTGTATGAATATATAACGTAAATAGTTTGTTGTAATCTATCTTTTGCACATCTTAAACATTCCTATCCGTCACTATTGACATGATTGTGGGAAAGACAGAAATCAGAAAACCGACACATTAGGCTGTCTTGGATGTGAACATCACAAATCAGGAATTATAATGCTGATCTCGGAAAATTTCCTTTATTTCATCGAACTATATTATAAATCCATAAACAGCTTCACGACACCACTTCACCAAGTTGAAAATGGGCGTTTGATAGTTCCAGAAAGGAGGAGGAGTTTAAATGTCTTTGTGTTAAAAACACTTTTCACCTTCATCGTTGGATCTGTTCTTTCACTGCAAATAATTTTATTTCGTAAAGAAACATCAAACTCGACATTCAATCAGAGTTTGTTCTATGGTGTTGG
>JAQFZW010002918.1:0-14919 GCA_034687055.1 Heteromurus nitidus
ATTTTTACTATTTACCATTTATTTGTTATTTATTACAGGCGCTCTTGAGTGAGGTTATTATTGCCAGGCTTTTCATCGAGTCACTGTTTCATCACCACGCTCAATATATTATCAACCACTATGGCATTCTTCATTTCAAACTCATAAAATGTCGTAGTAATTTCCAGTAGAAGCCGTTCCCCATTTCGTTTCACCCGGTGAGAGGGAAAAGGAACTACATAAAAGTGTAGTTACATGCTTGCGTCGTCCTGCCTCCTCCACCGCGATGATAGCCCTAAAGAGCTAAGAGGGGGAGAGAGAGAGCGAGAGAGAAGGAGCGACCATCTAAAGAGAATTCATGAATTATGGAAACCAAAGATGGGAATGGCTAGTCACAGCACTAAATCAAGTCCAATAACTTGTTCAGTGGACAGTGGACCGCTGTGATCTGTAGAAGAAAAATCATACGTGAAACGGAAACACGCTTTCCTAAAGCGTTATACACATATAAATCTTACACATGAATGCCAGCAGTACTTGTGAGAATGTCCAGACTACACACACACACACTTTCCCCTTTCTTATATATACTTTCTCTCTCCGCTTGGGATAACGCATTTCCAATAGCCTTTCTCCATTTCTCTCTCTCGCTCTTCCTTCTTAATCTTTTCTTTCTGCTCGTCCTTTTTGCTTTCCTTTCATTGAGCCATCTGAACCAAACAACTGCACAATTCTTACTCCTCGATATATATTCTCTCTCTCTCTTTCTACTCTTTCTCGACTCAATTGGATTACCTACTTACCATTTCCCTCTGTCTGCTCCCTTGCCTCTATTGTGAGTACTTATATCATTACGTTATTTTTTCTATTTCTCTCTCTCTCTCTCTTCTCCGACTCGTCATAATGTTCATGGGTGGATTGAGTGATACCGTGTATCAGACATAAGTACTCTATACGACTATTTACCTTTCAGATCCGTATCCATCATCGTCGTAAGTATGTGTGCTATTGATGCAATAAAGACATTCATCCATATGCATGCCGGAGCGGATGGATCGCAGAGAGAAGAGAGAACAGAACTTAATGTCATAATCCATTAGTCAATGTACAAATCTGAGTGAGATGATGATATCCCATTCAATTTGCTACCATCAGACAGCAGCATATACATATAGAATGTATTCCCCCTTTCCACATCAGTTCCAGGGCCTTTGTTCACTTTTGTAATATGTTTTTCCTGTGAAGGGTCGACCATGAACAATTCATAATCTGATCTGATTTATTTATTTTCCTTTCATATTTGAAAGAGAAAGAGAGCTCACTCCACACTGACGACAGAAATTCACTTTTTGCGGAATATGGAATTAAAATGGATGTTGTAAATGCACACTAAAGGTATCTGCGTGGAAAAAGGTTGTCAGTTGTCAACCGTCACACACAAGTGTGCGAGTATAGTGCAAACAAATAATGAAATTCGAATGCTTAATTTGTCTAGTCCTGAGAATTATTTACACTCGCTCTGTATATTTATGCTAACGCTATCTAGACTTTATGTTGCCAGTTCAGTTTCACGCAACCAACCTGCAATACGGAGAACTTTGTCAAATTTTGTTCATAAACAAGGATTTCGAGAGAGAGATATGCAATCCACATTATCTTAAATAGAAGCGCATCTAAAGTCAGGCCACCACATTGCAATACGGATACGAGGAGAAAATGTAGTAAGATGTTTTCCAACATTATCTGCATATTTGAGGTAGCATTTCCTCAGCACATATGAGCAGAGCTATGCAATCAATTTTTGATGTTCCACATAAAAAATGTTCTCAAAGTAGATCAGTATTACATGTTTAATGTGAATTGTAAGTGCACACGAATCGAAATATTATGGAGGAGGTCCGTAGTGAAATGGAAACTGGAAGTGAAAGTAAGCATTCGACTGATAAACTTTTACTTTTACATACTCCTTTTCCAATGAAAGTTTTGCCTTCAGCACGCAAAGATGTTAGAAAATCTTCAGGGATGTACATGAAAGAGGATACATAGATCCATTCAGTCAACAACAAAAAATTCCCTCCAACATTACACTTTTTTTGCTTCTTCTTCTTCTTCTCTGACTCAATATATTGGGCGGATATATTAATCTGAGTATGCATATAGAGAGCTATGTCATGGGTGGTTAAAATGCCCCCGTTGAACTCCATGTTTTCAAGTGTTTTCCAGCGAAAGCAAGTAAAAAAACCGAAGGGGAGAAGAGAAAAAGAAAAAGTGAGTAAGTCGAAATCAACTATGTAAGACGAAGGCAGTGAAGAGGAGAAGAAGGATTTCAAGATTCTAGAGGCATCTCTCTTTTTTTATATTTTTCTCTCTCCCTTTTCCCATCCATCTCTTGGTTCATCCATTTATTTGCTCCTGTACTATTACCGCTATTACTACTTACAAGTAGTGGTGGTGGTGCAGTGATGATGATGATGATGATTCCTTGTGTACGGAGACTTATGTATTTAAACTTTACCTCTTCTATGATAAACCTACAAATGTGGTGCTCAATCCACTGTTGGTTTTGGTTTCACGGTTTTTCTTTTCCTATATTATTTCCTTCGTTTCCGAGCTTCCTCTTCTTCTCTCTCCCAGCATATTTTTTTATACCTTTAGCTCTCGTTTAAACGTTTACTCATCCATTCATTCCTCTGGTTTGGCAGCACCTTCATTCCAACTGAAGGGAAAAGTGAACAAGTAGAGAAATATGTGTATCAATATAATACGAAGGGGATCTATAGTAGTATATAGTAGTCGTATATATATAGCTTCATGCATGACTATGTTGACTTTGGTCCTCCTCTGTTTTTTCCACAGACTCAAAAGATGTTCGGGAGTCGTATTTACTTTAATAGCTAACCAAACCCATGAGTAGTAACTACTGGGAAAGGAGTCATGTAACTTTGTAATAGAAGTAAGAGTTTGTAGAGGTGAAGCGGTAATAGTGGTTGTTGTACTCAGCCAACTTCGCCAAATGACTAGTGAGAGCGAAGAATCTATGTACGTGTGTGCAGGGGAGCGGGAGAAAGAGAGAGAGCCTATATAAGGGAGTGAAGTAGTAAAAAAAGAGAGTAGTGCTGCCTTGCTTTTTCTCATCGAAAGAAGCCATCAGACTATTCATCAGAATGCTGACCTACAACCATTTCACAAACCATATAACATGCCCAACCTATTAATGCTCCTAATATTTCGTGTTCCTTTTTCTCCCTTCCTCTTGCTACTTTCTCCTTCTCCTTCTCTCTCCCCTTCCTTCACTCATGTTCATTTCTCCAGCACATCTCTCTATTTACAAGTTCAAAATCGTAATGGACTGATGGCGGTGGTTCAGCTGTTTGGTAGACCTTAATGTTGGAAATAGGTTGTTGATGATAATGATAGTTTCTTACGTATATATACTCTTGTCCTAAGTCTCTTTCTCCTTCCCTTCTCTTATTTCTTCCATTTTCTGCCTCCAAAAGCAATCGCTTTCCACTCGTGGTGTAGTCATCCCTTCTTTCTCTCTCTCTATCTCTCTCCATTCCTTTTCCCCCACGGTAAAGTCTTCAAGTTGAGCTGAGAGAGCCAACCCGTAGTGTCTTTGTGCATATGCGGTAAGTAATTCGGAAGGATCAATCCCAATCGGTGAAATGTGAGAAAGCACACACTCTCTGTCAACTGTGGCCAAGGAGAAAAGTAGAAAGGATAAACCTTTTTTCAAAGAGCTACGAGAAAACATAATGGTTTTCTCTTACCCTCCTCCTACTCAAGATACCAAGAGAGAGAGAGAGAAACGATTTCTTTCCTTTCCATGAGCATTTTTACATCTCTCCTTAAGCAGTCGGTCATATAAAGAGAGAGAGAGAGAGAGACGATCGCGGTTTCTTTTTTCCCCGGAAATGTTAACGTCAGTGTGCGAGTGCACTCGCCTGTTTAAATGTAAACTAGGATTTCATACGCTCTTCTGACGTCTCGGATTTGAAAACACAAACAAACTGAAAAAATATGAGCAGCGGTTTGCAGAACAAGCTTTATGTGGTGAAAAAAGCGAGTGCGGTAAGCTCGAAAGTCAGTTCCCTTTTTCTCGGAACACATGAGAAACATACGAGACATCATTAATAAAACAGTCAATGACGCAAGTCCAGCACATGATGAGGGAGAGAGAGAGAGAGATAAGCCAATATCCTTGTTTCAATGATTGTTGTGCGGTCCCAACGACTATCATTCCTCGAGTAAAAAAGGATACAGCTCAAAAAAAGTGATGGAAATGGATTGGGGTGGACACTTCAAGTTACAATTTTCGTAGATTTAAAAATATAAAGATCCCCGTGAGATTCCAGTCGGTTAGCGATGTGTACGAGTGTGGTGTGTAGTATGGTATATAGCAGGAATGAATTGTGCATCTACGAGGCGTGCATATCCCCGAAAAGCAAAGTCTTCGAAGAAGTTGGAAAGGTTGGAAATTGCACAGCGTAATAAGTAAAGAAGAAGAGCTCTCTCTTCAACGAGAAAATTGTTACAATAAGCCTGCAAGAATAGAAGTTTCCCTTCTGAAAATGAAAGAAACGTGCATCGAAGATAATTTTTTGAAGAGCTTCTTCAGACTTTTCCCGAGAAATCAGTACTGAGAAGAGGTTGCGGTATGGCTAGAAATCCGAGTTGTCCTTCTGTTAAAAGGGCAGAAATCATGTTTTAAGCACGCGTGTGTACCGCACGAAAAAAAAAATTCGAAAGGGAAACAGAAGTCCTTTTAAAAAGCTTGTGCAACGATGCATGTATGTACCGAGGACCAAATAATATGCTCTATTGCAAACATATTATTTTTCATTATATGAATTTGGCAGATGTAAGTTGTTGGTGAAAGAGAAAACGGGCAGAAGGAAAAGGTAAAGTGGAAGGCAACTGCTTTGGTTTACTCATCTCCAGACAGATGTATCTACTACTACTTACTTATCTCCACCAGACAATCATTACAACCACACAATCTCGTTGTACGTCTTATTTCGTCTTTTCCTATCAGCTTCAGCAGGTTGTCTTGCCACAGCAAATAACCTGAAGGCAAACCACACTTAATTATTGTTTGGAGTGCCTCCTATGTGGATATGCCTCTTGGCTTATATTTCGGGTATACTCACATTGGAAAAACATTAAAGGTTGTGTAATGTTGTTATGACAGTTATGATTACTTGTAAAATAAAATATTCACTTGGATACATCTTCATATCAACACCAAACACCATACTGAAGGAAGTCTTATATTATGCATTGTGTAGTTGGGTGTTTTGGCCCCGCCTTAAAAGGATATGTTTGTTGAAGATTGTTTTCTTTTTCAATATCCTCTAGTCAAGGTATGCTACGTATGTGAATGCTTTTACATAAACTCCAAGGTCATCGACGAGCTGGTTCTCACAAATACAGCTTATTGCAAATTGCGTAAGAGAATCCGTACATAAAATTGTATCTTGCAATATCCGGGAGCGAAAGAAAATCTTACTGGGTTTGATAATTGATAATATTATTTACAATCGGAGAATAGATTAATTTTTGTTGCATAAGTTACCCCGGAAACCGGAAATGGTTAAATTATACATTTAATTGTGAACAAAATCACAATTTAAACTGTAAGCAACCCGTCAATTTTGGCTTTACAACAAATATATTTTGTGACACATGGAATATATGGGTCGTACTGTTCCAATATTAATTAGCAGAAAGCTAAATTTAGATTGTATAGATTACATTACTTTCCTTTCCTCCAGAGTTGAGTACAACAACGTGGAAATAAGCTGAAGGAAAATAAGGATCGCATGTCAATGTCACACTTTCACGTGGGACATAATATATAAATATATATATTCTTTGAGGAAGCATACTGACTCTAGGATAAAATGATTATGTAGCATAAAATCTCAAAGGATTGTTGGCTTTGTCCCTACTTACCTGCAATGGGAAGCATTTAGAAACACGAGAGAAGAATAGAGTTCTTCTTGGTAAATGCAGATAGACTGGTTGGTTCGTACAGCGTGGTGGAAGTGTTACAGCGAGAAGTTCTAAATTTCAAACGTGTTGACATTTCCTGATTTCCCTGTCACAATAGTCTCAAAACCTTTACTGTCGCTGTCATTTCCACGGTCCATCATAGGAGAGCACTAAGGCCAACAAGCTGAGCACATGTGGCGCGTAGCGTTCCACTCTCAGCCAGTCTCCGAAGCACTGAGAATGAAAGGACTCTGTGAGAAAAGGAGAGGCAAAGAGAAGGAGAGAGAGAGAGTGCTGGTGTTGTAGCACCAGCCATGGAATGAGCTCTCTCTCTCTCTCACTCTGGAAGAAGTGAAAGAGTGGTCTCTCTCTCTCTCGCAGAAAATATACAATGAGGCCGAGCGCAGATCGTAATTTTCGGAGTGGATACAAGGGAAAAACAGTCATTGGCGGAGGGTGATCTGATGTGCCGTGCAAAATGGGTTTCGTAATACTTTCATCAGACATGTCTCAGCGTGTCACTCCATTTCGTTTCATTGTCAACACAGGGAGCAGCAACGTGGAGGAGAAAGGAGAGAGAAAGAGAGAGAGAGAGAGAGGTTCCAAGTGTATGTGTGTATTTGGAAATGTGACGTTGTGTACTTTGTTTATATGTGAAAGAATGAGTGAAAACAGAGTGGGCGAGGAAAAAAGGGCTCTCTTTCCGCTTAAGAACCGACACAAGGCCCATTGTGGCCGTTGTCTACACACTAACTAACAAAATCCAGGGCGCAAGCAGCAGACAAAGTCACATCCATCTGATGTTGCTGCTGATGGGAAATGGCTACAGTAAATAGTTGGATGAGAACAACACAAGACGGAGAGAAGTGGTGGGATGCCAACTGAGACCAGATGAGAGAAGAGTGACAGTCAAATTAAACCCGTTCGAAATAATCCGTCTACCAAGATAACCTTTTCTATTTCCGCTCCACGGATGAATCCATGCTTCTTCCTCTCTCTCTCTCTACATTTATATGCATCTATCCATGTCTTGGAACATGTGTAACTAGCAATTGCTCGTGCAGTATATATCCAACAAGAACAAAATAATTTTCTTCCAAAAGTCTTCATCCATTCACACACATTGAGCATGATTTTCTCTCCCCTTCCCGTTTACCCGTCATATCGAAGATATGGCCCTCAAAATACGATTGGATTTTTTCCCTTTGGCAGACCCACACGTCATTCATTCATACCCAATGCCAGCAGACGGACAAGCCCATAGCTCCCTAGTTTGCAAGGAAAAGAAAGTCTCTCAGAATATAACATTTCGCTGCATGCATTCACTGTTGCACTTTCTTTCTGTCCAATATCATAACTGGAAGTTGTCCATGATCAAACAGAGTAATGAAAGAACTGGAAGAGGAATGGTGGCTGACCTTCTCCACTCCATCTTGCATTCCTCCAATTTATTATGCTTGGCAAGTTGGCTTTTGCTTACATCACATCCACATCGTCCTAATAGCGGTCGATTGGATGGGTGACTCGTAAGAAAATAATTTTCAAGTGAGTCTTAAAAAAAATGGGCAAAGCACCTTCACCATCTCTGACAATCCTCCAATCCAGCAGCTTTCTAAAACGACGGAGGATATATACACGGCAACGGAGAAAAGTCCTCAGCTCGGAGAGAGAGAAAACCATCAGGATGAGGGAGAGAGAGAGATCCATTGTGCTCTCATGGTGCATACGTGCATACCTCTGGGACCACATTGAATGGAACAGATACCATCCTTTTTTTCCTCGCCTTTTCCTCCCATTATATATCCTGGGTTTTGGGTGAAAGCAGGGATGTACATATAATTATATTGCTGTACTTTCTCCGTTGGTGGTGGTGGTGGTGGTGGCATAGTGCAAAAAGTAATGTTCCACATATTATTCTGTTTTGCATATCAGAAGGGCCTCGCCGTTTTTCCCAGCCGTACTCCGCGTAAGAGATGCATGAATGTTGAACAGGGGATGATCATTAATCAAATACACAGAGGACACACTAACAATGAATAGAGTCGTTAGCTTCAATGCTTCCTCTTATCCTGCTTTACTGGATGCTGCCAGTATTATTATTATTACTATTATTATAACCCGAGACTTATCCCCGGTTTATAATGCGAACAATGTCTGCACAAGTATGAAAACTCGGCGAAAAGGGAGTCTCTCTCTCTCTCCTCTCGCTCTCTCCCTCAGCTCCCTTTGGCTCCACTCTACCACTCGCTCACCAGTTTGCAATTCCCTTTCCCATTTAATATGCTTCGAATTAGGAGAGCTGTTGCTCGACTCCTTAATTCTTATCCCCTGACAGCATAATTGTGCATTGAATTTTCAACCCGGATTGAGTAGTTCTATTTATTCCAGAAGGAATTACATATCCGTTCTCCTCCGTCGTTCCTTGTGTTTGTGTGAGGCGCGCTCGAGCTCCAACTTCCAACTGCAAGCCCATATATATTTCCAATGCATAATGTGTTTCCATAGAAGATAGTTGTGTGTAGAACGCACAAGGAGACGAGAAGACACTCCACGAATTGTTGCACTACTCAACTCGATATTTCTGTGGTGACGTTGTTCACAACGGAACACACGAAGTGAGCGAGCCTCAGTGCGCTCCTCCGTTGGAAATTTTATTTTTTGAAGGAAACATAGAGTGATTATAATAATACTTTACGGAATTCGTTATGGAGATTGCCCGATCTGTTGAAACCATAGAGTTGTGAATGTTGAGCGGAGAGAGAGAGAGAGAGAAATGCGTAGTAGTTATACTTGGAAGACAAGAAAGGAAAGTTTTTGTCGCCGCTATCAACGAAAATAAAGCAATGGAAAGTTGGAAGAAAAGGGCATAACAAAGAGATGGTGCAGACAGATAGGGAAATGTCATTTGACTCGACATACACATATTACACGCTGCGGACAAAAAGGGGGCGAATATATAATCCTTTCCTCTCTCCCATAACACACAAAAACCATCCATTCCCATTTCATCTATGATGATATATGTGTAAACTAATAAAACACAAGTTATATATACTTAATGCGTGTGAGATATATATGGGAAAATATATATATCTACTTCCAGCAGCATATCTTACGGGAAGACAAACTGTTCTATTCTTCGGAGACAATGTCACACTCACAAGGACGTTGCCGACGTCTGTTTTCGTTGTACGTAACCCTTTTTTTTCTTTTTCATCTCTCACGGCTTCCCCTCCACCAGCACCAGCACAACTTTCCAGTTTCAACTGGAATATTCGTATATGGAGCCTCTGGTTGTGGAACAAAAGAGAGGACGATCGCATCATCCACAATTTTTTTTTCCGGGATGGTGTGAACTACGTAAGGGGGGAGAGAGAGGGGGGAAAAGTATTCAGCGGAAGAGGACGAGTCATGTCAGATCTTCCCATTTTATTGCTAATGTGCACAAAGTCAGTCACATCAGGAAATTTTTTGACAGCACTTTTATCATACGCATGGCTCAAATTTCAAACTAAATCATTCCAACTCCTCCGCTTTTTTCCAGTTAACCCTTTGAATGGCCTCTCTGAAGCATCAAAACTTTCAATTGGAAAAATGTATGCACCGTCGAGTACGTACTGTGGCATGAACGCATGTGCTCGCTCCTCTCTTCAATGTCGCTGGCATTTCTCGTCTCTCGTTTCGTCGTCTCGATATATAATGTCAGGTTCACACAGGTTCTCAGCTGCAGTTTCAGAGAGGCCGTGTTCAATTTGCGCGGAGGCACCCAGACCATATCTCCTCCCTGGTTTAATTGACTTTTTACAAGGTAGATTAAAATGGACAATTGCTCTATGCACTTATATTGATTGTATCTGAGTTATCAGAGTGTGCTGGAAGAGCACTTCTCCTCTGCTGTTTTATATATTTTTTTTGCTCCTTGCCCCCAGCCACTTTTAGGTTGGTGTGCGTGCACGGCGCACAAGTGTTTTAGCAGAAAGGATAAAATGGGATGTGAGGTGAATTTCGATATAATCATGTGCATGTAAAACGCATGTTCGTTGAGTCAATTGAATTTGATGTGTGTGGCCCGACTACAAGAGTAGGGTAGTCGGACTGACTGAGAGAGAGAGAGAAGAGGAACATAAAAAAGAACAAGTGGGAGTAACATCTCTTTCATACCAATTCATTATCGGCGAGGAATTACAGATAAGATAAATGCACGAGAGAGAAAGATCATCAGCATCATCATCAAGAGGAATCGTGTAAGCGATGTGGGTAAACATCGAGAGAGAAACACATAAGCTGTTTCCCCATATGTCGAAGCTGTTGTGTGGCAATCTGGTCTGGATCTCTCTCTCTCTCACTTACTTGCACAAGAAACAAAAAAAAGTCAGCATTTAATCGGATATTTTTGGTGTTGTTCAAAGCGAAAGGCGGACTTGTTCTCCGTTCCATGATGATGATTAATTAGTGATAATGTGACAATGTTGCAATCAGTATGGTCAATGAGCGTGTGTGCATTGAATTACGGTATGTTGGGTGAATTGCTTCAATCCGAGTATTATTCACGATTGATTTGTATCACATTTTCATCACCACCATCCATAATACACACCTAAAACAACATTTATCTCTATTGATTTTAGATTGGGTGAAGTGAACCTTGTCCGCTCCGGCAAGTTGGCATTTGGCATTGTTTTACATTTTTTTATTTTGCAGGAACATGAGAGGCCTCCTTTAATTTCTACTCGTACTTAACTTTTGGATAATTGCCACTAATTTTTGGTGGAGACGTGATTCCATGAAGAAACCAGTCCAATGATATTTCAGTGGTATATCCAAGACGACCGTTCCTTGTACGCCTTGCGGTTCAACTGTGATATTGCATCGTAGGTATAATATCACAGGAGATTCTACTATCCAGTATAAGCGTGGGTAAGGAAAAAGCAACCTTACAACTTGTATAAAAAATAGATGAAAAGCTGTGCACGACTTAATATCTTCCAACAGAAATCAAGGGTCTTTCAATAGAGCACACACACATACACACACATGCCGGTGAGCAATCAGCGTCAACAGGAATCTCAGAGATGGTAAAAACTACATCCGAAAGCGTGTCACGGAGAAAGGAGGAAGAGGAGATTGTCCGAAAGACGGAGCAATGCCTGGAAAATTCCAAGAGTGTGGAAGATAAGCCACGAGAAGATGAAGAGAAGCACCGGCTTCTGCAAGTTGAAGATGGGCCAACCCAAGTGCAAGTGATTTCCACACACTGTCAATCAACCTCATCTCAAAGGAAAGAAATCTACAGTTTTCCTCAAGTTTCGCGTTGCGAGACGGAGGAGGAAAGGGAAAGTGTTCCCGTAGCTCTTCTAACCCTGCTCCTTGCCCTCTTTAATCTCTCGTGGAGTATCGGTTTGAGCTACTGGCATTTTAAAGGGGATAATTTGAACGTGGCAGTAGCCTCTTCGGTTATCATCGTTGCGAGTGGTTCAATTACGACGATAGCATTTTTCACTGGGAAAGCCTCGCCAAACGTTGCCGCTCGAAGAGGCTTATGGAATTGTTGTAAGCTAGCATGGCTCCTCGCTGCAGTTCCTTGCCTCGTGCCAGTGTTGTTAGCCGGAAATTTCCTCCTTTCCACTATATCGAGCAAGGGATCCGGATTGAGTAGTTCTGAAACAACTGCTCCTGGCAAAAATGAGCACGGACAATGTGCCAAATCCAATGCAAAAACATTAACGTCTCGAAAATCCTCGAGAGTGGGATGCGCCTCGTTCGCACTCATTGAGAGCTTAACCCTTTGTTTCCCAATGTGTATTTTACATTTATGCGTTCTCCTGGAAGACTCAAACTCGATTCCCTCCGTGAGCGGCTTATGCACGCTCTTCGGGCTATTCCTTCTCTCCATTTCTATCACGTTCTCTCGGTTTCAATTTGATTCTCTCAATAAACGAGATCGTTTCGGGGATGGGATGGAAAAATACTTGAGATTGTTCTACCTCTGGTCGACGAAAATAATTTGGCTTGTCACTCTTGCAATCCTAATTGTTACCGCAAGACTCCTCTGCCCAGATCATCAACTCAAGGCTACCGCAACTGCAATCATTGGGTTCACCGCCATCCACGAAGTTCCACTCGCGATATGCTTCCTCCCCAACTGCGGCTGGCTTGCGGACAAGATGACCCCCTTATTTTTCCTAATCCCTCAATTTACCTCGTTAATATCTCTTATCTACTGGGTCAACACAGATCCCCAAATTTACAACACCGATATCGGCTCGCTCGTCCTTGGACTCTACTTTTGGACGGAGATCGTCGTCTTGTGTGGCTGGCTCGTTGACGGCAGTTTCGACAGGGAGTTTGATCCCTTTCCTCTCTATCCTCACTTTTTCGGCGACCTAGTATCCGCGTACTTTGCCACCGAGGATAGTGTACTACCTTCAAATTAACATCCTTTCCTAACCTTCAACGTTTCATACAAGAGCCAGCAAGCTAATAAATACGGGAATATGTTCAATTTGATGGGAGACTTGGCACAAATATGAAGATAGTAAGAATTTAAGTCGTCTCACAAGTTAAGACGATGGGAATGCGTTTTTATTCAATTTTGAAGTACAAGAGCACATTTGTTACTTTTATCTATGTACATAAAACCTAATAGCTTCCACCAATTTCGATGTCATGTTCGTATTCGTATATCCACCGCGCATTTGCTAATTGATAAGTAATAAAACCTGTAATTATTTACTTACTCCAATTTCTCCTCCAAAACAACTTTATTATGCATATTATTATTATTTATATGACCGCATATGGTTGAAGTTAATTCAAAAACGAGTAGAATGACGTTAATACATTATGGTGTCCAGTCTGCAGACTACTACTGCCATCGTGCCATCTCATAAGACTAAAAAAATTCTGGAACACTCTATAGTCCCCTTATGTTCAAGCTTATCGAAATTTTTTGAAACCACAGAATGTTACGTAGGAACAGTTTTTATAATATGCATATGCATCATACGTTGCAGGCTGTGTGTTTTTCGTCTGGAGAGGCTATATCGATCCATGAAAAAAAACTTAGGCATTTCCTACAGGTATCCATAGTGAATATTCAAGTCTGACCTGTTTCAAAAAAAATTGTCCAAAAAGATGGTAAAGAATGCAGAGAGGCAGCAGATGTACGACGCCACTTTTCCTCCGTTGAACAAGTATAAGAGAGGGGGGAAAAGTCTGTGAAAATGCTACAGTAGATTAGTTTATGTGGGTTGAGCACCATAAAAAATACATTGAGCGAGGCAATATCAATATTTTACTTTACATGGACAAGCATAGGAATCCAATTACTTAGAGATATATTATATGATACGGTGGTTTTCTCGTGGTTGATATATGACTTCCCGCAGGCATGAATACAGGCCTCTTTACTCCCACTATTTTTTTCATGAGTTCCATTTAAATTGAATAAATCTAGGGAATAGGACAAGGAGAGAGAGAGAGAGAGAGTGAGTTGAGGGCTTCGAGCTAACCTGGACTGTGAGCAATCGATTGTTATCCAGACGGAGCCACTCCAGAGCGGGAAGTCCACGGAAAGCCCAAATTTCAATGGTCCCAATTCGACATCCCGACAGCTCCAGTCTCACAAGACGACCCAAATCCACGAATGCATCATTTGATATTCTGGAAATAGGGTTCGAGTTGATCTTGAGCTCGCGGAGTTCAGGAATTTGACTAAATGCATGGCTGGGAATAAATTCTTGTCGATTCCCACTCAGGTCAAGTTCAACCAAATTTTTCAGTTTGGCAAAGGCGAGTCTATCCAATGATTTGAGTGAACAGTCCGACAAAAATATCTTCTGTAGGTTGAGTAGATTTAGTGATAGGAAGACATTCGCTGGCAACGTTTTTATTGAGTTCCCTGATAAGTCCAGCACCTGTTGGCCAATAAAATATTACAAGAATATATATATAAAAAAAGACCAAGACAGTCCCCGAGCATATAGTCTAGTAGCAAAAGACAGAAAGCAGCCGCGCATTTCTTCTACATAATTGAATATCATTAGAGCTACTCATGCAAAGGATATCGTAACTCTTGATCACCTTGCTGATTGGCTATCATTATCACCACACCAAGACAATATTGCTTTTGTGGAATGGAAAAGGGTTCATCGCCCCAAATAACTACGCTCAGTCATGATGAGAGCGGGGAGAAAGCGTCTCATAAGTATCAGAATACATATACGCATTTTCTCCTTAAGACGCTTACTACACCCTCTTATCATGAGCGTGTCTATTGTCATGTAATTTTCGGTGGAGCAAACAAGAGCGAGAGAGGAGTTTACACTCTCTACAAACCTGACTGACAGTAATAATCATTTTCATAATACCTGCTACTTCACCATCGTTTGAATCATTAAGATTCCTTAAGTAATTATCAGACTGCTTTCTGAATATAGGAGTAGCTATGCTCTCCCTCATCTACATCTATGAGTTTTGTGGTGCGGTGGTGGTGGTGGTGTGTGTGTGTGCGTGCTCTATTCTGTGTATGAAACACTTTGATGCTGAAGTTTCACTCACGGACCAGTTCTTCTCTATACGTACATTTTAATGAATACAAGCATTCATGGTGCTTTTGGATTGCATCATTCATAACGAATGATCATCATCATCAACATCATTACCATCATAATCATTAACAAGCCTACCACATTACAATAATGATGTTTTCTTTGATCACCAACAGACTTTCCTCGAATGGGAGAAAGTGGTGCAATGGCGGCCTAAAGCGTGAGAAGACTGCATTCCCCCTCGACGTCAAATCGCTTTCTGCTTTGTAATACTTGCTTTTTGAATGTAATGAAACAATGGGACCGTGTTAATCTCTGCTACAGTAAGTGCATTCCTCTTTTCCTCTTTTCCTCTCTCTCTCTCTCTCTCTCTCTCTCTCTCTCGCTCATATTTGCA
>JAQFZW010002919.1:0-14918 GCA_034687055.1 Heteromurus nitidus
CTTTACATTGGCAGAATCAAAAGAAAACTCTTGAACGTGACCAACTATTCTGGTAGATGGAATTGGCTACGCTACTTATAATATACAAAATGTAGATTTAGACAGCGATGCCCGCTTATCAATCCTTTACAAGTTTGATTGGTTTTTATATTCCTAGTCGCAAAATAAGTTTTATATGAAACTGGACATCGCCGCCGCAACAGCGTGGGTAAAGTGGACAATGCCCACGTAGAAACTTTCCGTGCCAAGTTTCCCCAGGATTGTGGCATAAAAATTAAGATTTTGTTTTGTGATGATCCCTCTTTTGTCTGCATTTCATGATTTATTTGGAACGGTAATCCCGGATTAGGTAATCCAATCCGAGTTAATCAAATTAATTAGTCCATCAATCCTTAATCCGGCAATCTAAAATTTTATGCGTTAATCCTTGGCATTCTTGAGCTCGTCGTAATAAGAAATATGCATGTGCTCCCTACTGATGTGGAGAACCAGCTTGAACAGTTCTCTTTGAGCGCATCCAGAAATCTTGCATTTGTATAGGTGCATACTACAAATAGATAATAATTAAATCTAACAATTAGATCATATTTCAATTTTGTAAATATTTCACATAACGTTAAACCCCCTTCTGGTACATAGTTCTGAGAATATTGCGCTAACTGACTTCTGGTACATAGCACTGACATTAATGTACTACTGACTATTGACTCGTAATGATGAAATTAATGTACTACTGACTACTGGTGTATAATGCCGACATTGTTTTCATTTAAATTCCAACCCATTTCTCCTACCTTGTATTAGTACTGAGCTATGAGTACCAATAAAGCATTCTTGTCCAACAAAAATACAGCTACACATAGTATAACACTAATGAATGTATTTAAATATTTTTAAAACGTATCCATACCTGAGTGGAAGATGGTGCTGTTGTCGTCTAAGTTTCAACTTGATGATATTTTAGGTATCCTCGAAATCTGGAATGAGTGAAATTCTCTCAACTTCTCTCAATCGAGTGATGCATTAAATGTGCATACATTAGACCTTTTATACGGTTTCGAAACTTCAGTATATTTCCACTCAATTTTACATGTATCTCATATCTCATATCACACGGGTTTTATCATCCACATTTTTCTTCGTCAACTATGTACTCTCGCAAATCATTTAGGCATACTTTATCATTGTAAACGTATACAAAAAGTACCCGAAGCATTCTATAATATTTCATGCCACACATTTCAGTACATGTTCGCGCACGTGCCTTTGTGCTTCTTTAGGAACACGAAAGTGCATTCACTCGTATCAAGAGGTCACTTGCCAGGTGTACTCTGTTATGATGCATGTACATATATCAATGGTCCGGAGCAACGCACTCTTTGAGTGAGCGAAACTTCCATAACCTGGATTACTTTATAAAAAAAATTTTGCGCCGATTGCTTCCAAAGAAAATGAATTGACACACGACAAAAAATCCACTCATAGCTTTTTAGAAAGTTCAATGAGGTGAGGTTCATCGTACACACGAGGTAGCTGTTCATATATTTTGGTTTAACCCTTATTTCCATAGACTTTTAGATGTATTTAAGGGATGATATTTTTATATCCTGGCGAAGCTGGATATATATGGCAGCATATATGATAAAATCTCGTATAATGTCACGTATTTCAGGCAATGCTCGCGCAAGTGTCCTTGTACTTGTTTAGGATCGCACACGTGCATTCACTCGCATTAATGTTAGGGCTGGTTTCTTTAAAAAGGACTTGTATGGCATACTTATAGCTCGTGCAAGCGTCCATTTGGTCCACATTTTTGTTCGATTTTTTTTGGGACTTTGAGTATTGAGTATTTTTAGGAGGGAAAGTTTTCATTACCACTCAGACAAAAAGATTTCTTTATTTATAACTCATTTACGGCTCACCAAACACGCAGACGTTGACATTCTGATGGAAATAATTCAAGTGTGTATTATTCTAACATGAGCTCAGAACTTTTATTATTCCCTTTGGTTATTTTTAAAGTTACAAAACAGGGAAACGTAAAGGGAAATTGACAATCATTGTCAAAAAATTTCTCTGGTTTCTATTCAATCGGTTTTAAACTTTCACAAAAATGTCAATGCAGTGCTTCTGTCATTCCAGCATATAAAAAGCAAGGATGCTGTGAGAATCTACATCATTCTATTGTATCTCTACTACACATACACATGCACCCAAACTTATCCGGGAGCACGTAAAGGTATGGTCTACATGAACCAACTCGGTTTTCACATACCTAACTGCCTATCGGTGAGTCGACAATTTTTTCGTTGAAATACATGGGCGTTTAGAGTAATTAAAATTTACTTAGTATTGCAAATTGTTCTTATATTTTTAAGGAATGGCGTAATTCTTTAAATTCAATCGGAAAATCCTATGATTTCACCTATATCCAACCTGGAGAATTTCTATTCCGTTACGAGATGGAAGCAATGGCACGGAACCTTGAGACGGCTGTTGAGAGGGCTTCCAAATCCATCATTTACATCACCCAAAACGGATTGACTCTTATCTTATAACCTTTTATGATCGGGAAGGATGTGAGGATGATTTTACTTTCCTCATATTGGACAGTGGCTCGACCGCACGCTCACCGAAAAATTTTCTTGTGGAAAGTCACCGGATGGATTCTTACCGTAATTTGGTTCATGATCAGTGCTGCCGTTTCTGACAAGGTTCTGTCATGAGGACCGCATGTGAGCTCACATCAGGGACAATCCCATTGACATGGAGTAGTGAATGGGATTTGTCATCTGAAATACTTCAAATTTCATGTTTACATATATAATTATTTCTACTATACATACATACATATATTTGTTGTACTTATCTGTCTTATTTTTATTTCATTTTTGTCAATATATTCACTGCTTATACCATGCACATCCTTTAACACGGTATTAGTACTCCGGCCCATGTATTTTAAATGGCAATTGCACAATATTACCGCACCTTATACTACAGACTCGAATGGAAAGCTTCTTAAAATACATTGATTTCGGGTTGAGAAAATTTGTGTGCTGAATATGAAAACTAAAGAAATCGGGTTGATGTTGATGTTTAAATGATGTTTAATTCATTAAATATTATTTTGTTTTGAAACTAACCATTTTTGTTTCGAGAGAAATTGAGGTAGAATTTTCATTACTTTGCGTCATTTCAAAATTATCTTTATTTAAAAATTGCAATTGAAAATACATACATTAACTCATACAATATCGCCAATAGTATTTCGTTTCCAAAATTGCGGCTTAATTCCAACCTTAATTCCAATTGATTAACCTGAAGCATTTTTGAAGTTTCGTCAGGAAAGTGGCAGTAATCTCGAATTGCACAACAGGTAGATGGGGGTTGACATTTAGTCATCGGAGTTGATTGAGTCGTTTTCTGTATTCACGTTAATTTCGATCTGGGCTGATAACTAATCTGGAATTTTTGGAAGGCATAACATGTTGTTTCACAAAAATAATTCGTCTGTAAATAACCCTGTAATTTTGAAACTTTTCGTGGCAGGTAATTCAAATTTACAAGAAATTACAGTTCCAAAAGATGATTGATGTCAAATTTTGAAAGAACGATTTATCTTGGTTTAGTATAACGAACTGTAGTATAATTCAAACGAACTGCAACATTAGAGTCAGGGTAAATTGATTTAATGATTTCTGACAATACCTCAGTCAGAAGCTTTCTCTCGAAAGAAAATATTACGGCTTTGACTTAAAAAAGGTAGAAGGTCGGCCAGAAAAGTCTTTAAAAATATTTTCAGAAATGAAACCTCTTCTAGTTCAGGGACTCCAGCTGAACCAACTCATTGCAAATAGCAAACTTTACACGAGATACTTTATAAACTGGAAGGAATCCGAAGTCAAACTCGAGTGTGAAAGCAAAATGAGGCGGATTCTTCCTTGGTTTATTAGTGCGGGATTCGTGGCATTCTTTTGGTGGGGAGTGGCATCTTTATATCTCCTTTCCTTCAACAGACGGCAAAAGCAGAATCGGGATTCAAATCCAAATGAAATCTTATTTTTCACAGTAATATTTCTTGGTCCTTACATTCTCGTTTGCGGACTAAATTTTGGTGCATTTGTGAAACGCGAGGATATAGTGCATTACGTCAACGCACTCTTTAAGAAAGGAATCAAAGAGAAACGAATAATTTGGAAAGCGGGAAATTCCAAATATATTTGGTTTCAAATAATTTCAGGTGAGGGTGTGCAAGTCCAACTACTAGACAACTTTCCCGCCAGAAATAATATTTAATGTCTGTTTAATTTGTTTTCAGAATTCCAGCGGGAATTTCAAAAAATAAGAAACAAAGAGAAACCCGACTTGGTTGGCATGACTCTCATTCTTTCTCTTGTGATAATTAATGTACTTCCCTTGATTCACTTACCCATCCCGTTTTTCGTAGACATCACACCGATATCCCAGTTTTCCAGAATTATTTTGAATTATGACGACCTTCATATTTTACTCCGAATCCCGCTAAAAATATTAATCAGCTCAGCGGTAGCTCTCTGTGCGAATGAAGTATGTCGAACCATCGCCTTCTCCATGAGTGCTGCGCTCGTAATTGGCATGGAAAATATTTTCAGACTAAAAGCAATACAACAATTATCGAAAAAATCCATCCAGATTGATATCGAGAAAAGCATATCCGAATACAAGAAACTCTACAGAATACACGTTTGTAGTAGAGAACTGGCAGCGGGAATCCTATTCGTTGGTTTCGAGGGTGGGATATGTTTCGCTGTCGCATCTCTCACGGGAACGTTCATTGGATGGAAGGTGCTACCACTGAGTGTGTACTGGATTTGTCCGGTGATGGCTGGAGGAACCCTCCTCGTCATTTCAATAATTTTGCCGTGCGGCGTTGCAACATCAGAGATTAGCAGGAAGTTGATATACTCTTGGAAGCTAAATGTTGGAAGGATCACAGGGTCCAAAAGCTTGAATTTGAGGATGTTAAGGTCCCTACAGCCCATGGCCTTTAGGGTCGCGTGCTTTGGAAATTTCGAAAAAGAGACGAAAAAGAGATTTTGGGCGATGGCAATTTTCAACACGCAGGATGCATGTATGCTGTGCAAAGCGTTTATGTCGTAAATCGTGATAGGTTAAAAAATGTAAAATTTGTGGACGTTGTAAGCCTCATTTCAAATTCATTACCTCTTTATATAGAAATAATAGTATTACGACGAAGATGTTTTGGTCAATGTCAGATTTTTCGTTGTGAAGTTTGTGCGAGTTCGAGGAAAAGGTACATCCATGCTTCCTCACTCTACGCTAGCTTTATCTAAGCTTCATCAATGTGTACACGGTGCCTCTCAATAAGTTAATGATCAGCGCCCACGTTAACATGTGTAGGATAGGGGAACGGTGGTCACACCACCTCTGTCCAGAGTCAGTCCATGTTAAACGTGGCGCTGCCTCCGAGGGCGGATGCTCTCGTCCCATAGCGGATTTATTTGGAAAAACCAGAAAGTGGGGTCAACAAAGGACGACAGAGCACTAACTTCTTGAGAGGCACCGTGAACACATTGATGAGCTTTGGTATGAGCTTCAGCAAAAGCTACAACCGTGCTGCTTGCAAGTATATACTTCTAAAGCTTGATCAGGAGAAACTTATATATACAACACTGTCTGCCTATCCTTTCTATGTTTAATATAGTGATGGTAGTGTTCCAGAAACGTTCCAAAAAATTCGAAACGTTCCAGAATCGGACGATCCGTTTCGTTTCAGACTGCAGTGTTCCGTTTCTGTACCGTTTCACAACGAAAACGTTCCAGGAACGGTTGGAACATGTTCCAATTTCAGACGCTGAAAAGGAAAATTTAATTAGATATTTATAAATATGAGTTTAAATTTTCCGGGCATTTCCACAAGTCAGATTCTGTAATATTCCAGGGTATACATGACGGAATACAAGGAGAATATAATTCTGCCGATTTAAGTGTTTTAATGGATGTATTTCCTATAATTTTGTTAACCCTTGGGGACAATTTGGAATACATCCGGATGTCGAATTTTGTTTTGTTCCAACACTGGAACGTTCCAACATCGTTCTGTTCCAAACTTATTTGTTCCATTAGAAAACTGGAACAGATCTGCAACGTAACGTTCCAAAACGTTTCAACTTGGAACACTACCATCACTAGTTCAATATACGTAAATCACCATGTCGTATCCGTAGCTCCTTTCAGTCCTTACTTCGCATTACAGCGACAAGCCAACTACTTGGTGAATGTTATAATCAACAGTTCAGATGACTTATCTACCGGTTTACAAATAATTCTTTCCGTTTTTCTCTACTTATGAAACTCAAAAAAATAACATTAAACATACGGGATTAACATATAAAGAAGCACATTATAGTTTTACCATTTTATTTTATACTATTTCACTGTCCAATTCAGACCAAATAATCAGGTGTCCAAATTCCCGCAAATGTAATAATGATCAAAAAATTAAAACTAAAATTTGATAATTACATTTTCTTCCTAAAATAATTTACTATTGACACGATATTTTATTGACTTGCTATTTAGTTATCCGTTCTATTAATAGTCATCATAACGAATTTTGCTTTTGCATGTTTTAAGCACATATGTTGACTGGAAACATAACATTTTCCTTATGCTAAAATATAAGTAACAAATTTGAAATCCTATCAATTTTGTCACAAGTGATAGCATCCTCAACAGCAATCCTACTCGCACAACTCCATTTTCAGCCG
The DNA here is from genome assembly GCA_034687055.1 of Heteromurus nitidus. Taxonomy (NCBI): domain Eukaryota; kingdom Metazoa; phylum Arthropoda; class Collembola; order Entomobryomorpha; family Entomobryidae; genus Heteromurus; species Heteromurus nitidus. Next base: position 6,774 of record JAQFZW010002919.1, read on the forward strand.
CAAAGCCCAGCACAGCAGTAGCCAACCCTGCCAACAGGACAACGAATAGAACCATGATGTTCCCCGTCATTGAAGGTTTCATCAGCCCAACATGTGCCCCCTGCTCACCCTCACTAAAGCCCCTAATGAAGCCACTCCACTTTTTCCACAATCCCGACTGCTGAACTGAGAATAATCTCTTGACGACAAATTGAGGCATCCAGCCCTGCACAGTAAATCCAATCACTTGCTGCAGCAGGTCATCCTTGCCAACAAACACTTCTCGATGCCCTTCCTTCAACAATTTTCTCGACATGTCGTGCGCCAGCTGCTCTGGAACGACGAGCGCAGTTTTGTCGCAACGATCCAGCTGCTCGAACAGGGCCTCACTCTGGATTCTCACCAACGGACCGTTCAGAAGATACCTTTCACTGTAAATTCTCGGAGGGTTCTTGGGACGGATGCGTCGGATCTCGTATACAAATTCAGGCGTGTTTGTCAGTAGCTTCGTGTCCTTCAAAATTTTGCGCATTTCTTTGAATTCTTTTCCCCAAAAGTCTCTAAACCTCCGTCTAAACATGTTAACTAGTTGCCAAAGTTCGCTACTAATCGTAGTGGGTGTATTTTTGTATGGCGCCGGATGGTATATTGCTAGCTTGTGGCGACGATTTTGTGGTGAAAATGTCACGTTCATTTTCTTTCCATACAAATATTTGTCTGCGTTGTCGCCAACGTCCACGATTCTCGTGTGTATATCGAATCCATCTGCTCTCAGCTGAGGGAGGAACTCGTACGGAAGCAGTTTCCTTGGAGCGATCATGTTGTACACGTTGTCGTTCTTGTACGCGTTGCTCAGCACAATAGCGGCGAAGAGGAAGGCAGCAATTGCCAATCGAAGAGGAGCACTACTCACTTGCGCATTCGTGAACGCGTCCCCTTGTTCGAGGAAAACTTTTACTGGCTGCATTATTTTTGTGAATGGGAACTTGTTCAGGATTGCTAGAGGAGATGTACTTTGGAATACTGCCATTGTCTCTTTGTTCCTCATCCGTGCTTCATATCCTTCGACGACATTCACAAAGAGTGGAGCCAATAGAATCACGATGGCCACACAAAGTCCCCAAATGTAACCGTCGAAGATGTTGATCAACTCGCGAAATGCCAAATAGTCGCTGGACGGTGTTCCACAGCTGACAAATCGAAACGAGATCTTGGCGTCGTCGACTGTGAACGGAAGGTAGAAGTATTTGCTTCCGAACTCCTTCTTCATTCTCAACTGGAGCTTAGATCTTCCAAGTTTGTGGTTTTCCTGATGGACCTTCAGCGCAGAAGCCTGTCCCCTCGAACAAAGAAATGCCTCATGTTTCCCACCAGCAAAATTTCCTTCCAAACTGTAATTGCGGAGGACGGAAGTCATCACGCTCACGTATCCGTTCACAGCGAGATTGAACTTGGCCTCGTCGGAAATTTCGAAAGTCGTCTCTTTCGGAGGGACACATTCCTGGAGTTGAGCTGTGAGGTCGTCATTGTGGAAGTCACCTTCGTCCTCGAACTCGAAGTAAATTCGTTCATGAGAGTCCTCCAACGAATGTAGTTTCGAAAGGAATTTTTGAAGCGTCATCATCTTCTTCAAATCGGTTTGAGAGATTTTCACAATTTCTTGGGCGGTTGTGTCTGCGTAGAAGCAGGAAAGGCAAATCTTGAGAAATGCCATGGAGGAAGCATCATGAACTGCAAACCCAGTTTGATGAAGTTGAAACTTGTGAATTCGAAATCGAAGGGTTATCAAGAGGTAGTAGTTGTGAAGGACGGTAGAATCCTCTCGATCGGCCCAATCCGACAAAACCCGAATTCTATCGATCAAATACTGACGACTTTCCTTCAGCCCACGGTCCACTTGGTCCTCATCCTCAACAAGAATGTTGAACTTGTTTCCGGACGGAACCACGTTTTTAGATTGAACGTACATCGACATGTCCAACAAAGAAGTGAAAATTCCACGGTGGTAGTAATGATCCGTCAAAACAAACTTGTGATCCCGAGTTAATGTGATTGTGTTACGTCTGCTGAAAAAATATGGCGGAATGTTGAGCTCAACATCTGCTAAACAGTGCCATGGTCGAGTTTTCACGACAAATTGTGAGAATTTGATTCGCGTACAGAATGCTGTGTCCGTATTCCCAGGTTTTCCCTCCAACAGGGAGGAAAGTGGACACTCGTCCTCCATCGATATATTTCCCATGTTGAGAATGTTGAGATTCTTTGGTGCCATGAATAATCGTTCGAAGCACGGGTGGGATGAAGTAGATGTCCTCAATAGAGCTGGCTGTGGCTCTTTTACTATCGCCGGAAAGGTGAGAGGCTGAAAATTGACGCCTTCGTAGTTGGTGATGTGAACGAAGCATGTTTTAAATGGAGATAAGTACGTGTCGAGGTTGTGAACATCGGCGAGCGGTCGAAATTGGGAACTAGAACCCTTTAAATAATGATCAAAAACGTCGTCCCGACGAGGAACGAGGCTCTTATCGTGCAAATATTGAAATGGGCCGCTGTACAAGACTACTAGATCATCTGCGGAAACATTTTGAACCAAGTGTGACAAGTACAATACTTGGAGACTAAAGGTGCAAAATATGGTTTTAAACATTTTTGAAAACATTTCTCAAACTTTGAATGTGTATTATATATGCTAGCGGGATTCAGGAGCAAAAGCGCCACAGAACGGAAGCAGAAGTTTGTTTTGTCACGCACCCGTTGTCTCCTCAATTTTTTGTGGTAGGAGAAACCAACGGTATTCCAACAACGGATTAAAAAATATTTCCATGAAATTTTCCAAACGAACTATTCAAAATCTATCTGGAGAACCGTCACAGTTTGAAAGGTGGGGTAGATTGGGTCGCTCTACGGATGCCCGGTAATAAGTTTGCGAAATGGGCAACCGGTATTATTACATTGGTGAATTAATGAGTTTTTGAAATTGTTTTTTTGAAATTGAATGTTCAACGATTTTTGGAGTTTCATAATACGTTTCGTAGACATTCCAATACCTTCTTTAAAAACTGTATGAAGGATATGAAGAACAGAACAACGTCCAGTATGGGTGTCTCCCCTTTGCCATGCCATTTTCAACAATTTAAAACGGAAAAGGCATCACAAACCATTATTCTTCCAACACTCGGACCTTATATGTGTGTATCTTACTTCGCAACATTCACATAGGAGTATATGCCAGGTTTGGTGGGGTGCCGGCAGAAATATTCACAAAATATTTAATGTTTTTTTTTTAATTTCTTTTCAGAATTCCAGCGGGAATTTCAAAAAATAAGAAACAAAGAGAAACCCGACTTGGTTGGAATCACTTTCATTCTTTATGTTGTGATAATTAATGTAATGCCCTTGATTCACTTACCCATCCCGTTTTTCATAGACATCACACCGATATCCCTGTTTTCCAGAATTATTTTGAATTATGACGACCTTCATTTTTTACTCCGAATCCCGCTAAAAATATTAATCGGCTCAGCGGTAGCTCTCTGTGCGAATGAAGTATGTCGAACAATCGCCTTCTCGTTCTCCATGAGTACTGCGCTCGTAATTGGCATGGAAAATATTTTCAGGCTAAAATCAATACAACAATTATCGACAAAATCCATCCAGATTGATATCGAGAAAAGCATATCCGAATACCAGAAACTCTACCGGATACACGTTTGTAGTAGAGAACTTGCAGCGGGAATCCTATTTGTTGGTTTTGAGGGTGGGATATGTTTCGCTGTCGCGTCTCTCACGGGAACGTTCATTGGATGGAAGGTTCTACCACTGAGTGTTTACTGGATTTGTCCGGTAATGGCTGGAGGAACCCTCCTCGTCATTTCAATAATTTTGCCATGTGGCGTTGCAACGTCAGAGATTCAGATTCAGAAGAAGTTGTTCAGTACTTCATATCCTTCATAAAGTTTTTAAAGAAGGTATTGGAAGGTCTACGAAATGTATTATGGAACTCCAAAAATCGTTGAATATTCCATTTAAAAGAAACAATTTAAAAAACTCATTAATTCGTCGATGTAATCATACCGGTTGCCCAATTCGCAAACTTATTACCGGGCATCCGTAGAGCGACCCAATTAAATTCTTCCTCAAACTTTGATGGTTCTCCAGGTCGAGTTTGCATAGTTGGTGTAAAACTTTCGTGGAAATATTTTTTAATCCGTTGTTGGAATACCGTTGGTTTCTCCTGCCCCAAAAAATTGAGGGGACAAAACAAATTTCGGCTTCCGTTCTGTGGCGCTCTTGTCCCCGAATCCCGTAGCATATATTTATATATAATACACCTACAAATTTTTAGAAATGTTTTCAAAAATGTTTAAAACCATATTTTGCACCTTTAGTCTCCAAGTATTGTACTTGGTTCACAATGTTTCCGCAGATGATCTAGTCATGTACAGCGGCTCATTTCAATATTTGCACGACAAGAGCCTCGTTCCTCGTCGGGACGAGGTTTTTGATCATTATTTAAAACTTATCTCCATTCAAAACATGTTTCGTTCACATCACAAACTACGAAGGTGTCAATTTCCAGCCTCTCACCTTCCCGGCGATAGTAAAAGAGCCACAGCCAGCTCTATTGAGGACAACCACTTCATCCCACCCATGCTTCGAACGATTATTCATGGGACCAAAGAATCTCAACATTCTCAACATGGGAAATATATCGATGGAGGACGCCTGTCCACTTTCCTCCCTGTTGGAGGGAAAACCTGGGAATATGGACACAGCATTCTGCACGCGAATCAGATTCTCACAATTTGTCATGAAAACTCGACCATGGCACTGTTTAGCAGATGTTGAGCTGAACATTCCGCCATATTTTTTCAGCAATCGTAACCCAATTACATTAACTCGGGATCACAAGTTTGTTTTGACCGATCATTACTACCACCGCGGGATTTTCACTTCTTTGATTGACATGTCGATGTACGTTCAATCTAAAAACGTTGTTCCGTCTGGAAACAAGTTCAACATTCTTGTTGAGGATGAGGACCAAGTACATCGTGGGATGAAGGAAAGTCGTCAGTATTTGATCGATAGGATTCGGGTTCTGACGAGTTGGGCCGATAGGGGCTATGCTAGCGTCCTTCACAACTACTACCTCTTGATAACCCTTCGATTTCGAATTCAACTTCATCAAACTGGGTTTGCTGTTCATGATGCTTCCTCCATGGCATTTCTCAAGATTTGCCTTTCCTGCTTCTACGCAGACACAAACGCCCAAGAAATTGTGGAAATCTCCCAAACCGAATTGAAGATGATGACGTTTGAAAAGTTCCTTTCGAAACTACATTCATTCGAAGACTCTCATGAACGAATTTACTTCGAGTTCAAGGACGAAGGTGACTTCCACAATGACGACCTCACAGCTCAACTCCAAGAATGTGTCCCTCCGAAAGGGACGACTTTGGAAATTTCCGACGAGGCCAAGTTCAATCTCGCTGTGAACGGATACGTGAGCGTGATGACTTCCGTCCTCCGCAATTACAGTTTGGAAGGAAATTATGCTGGCCAGAAGCAGGAGGCGTTTCTTTGTTCGAACGGACAGGCTTCTCCGCTGAAGGTCCATCAGGAAAACTATAAACTTGGAAGATATAAGCTCCAGTTGAAAATGAAGAAGGAGTTTGGAAGCAAATACTTCTACCTTCCGTTCACAGTCGACGACGCGAAGATCTCGTTCCGATTTGTCAGCTGTGGGACACCGTCCAGCGACTATTTGGCATTTCGCGAGTTGATCAACATCTTCGACGGTTACATTTGGGGACTTTGTGTAGCCATCGTGATTCTATTGGCTCCACTCTTTGTGGATGTCGTCGAAGGATATGAAGCAGTGATGAGGAGCAAAGAGAAAATGACAGTATTCCAAAGTACATCTTCAATCCTGAACAAGTTCCCATTCGACAAAATAATGCAGCCAGTAAAAGTTTTCCTCGAACAAGGGGACGCGTTCACGAATGCGCAAGTGAGTAGCGCTCCTCTTCGATTGGCAATTGCTGCCTTCCTCTTCGCCGCTATTGTCCTGAGCAACGCGTACAAGAGCGACATTTTCACCACAAAATCGTCGCCACAAGCTAGCAATATACCATCCGGCGCAATACAAAAATACACCCACTACGATCGGAAGCGAGCTTTGGGAACTAGTTAACTTGTTTAGACGGAGGTTTAGCGACTTTTGGGGAAAAGAATATGAAGAAATGGGCAAACTTTTGAATGACACGAAGCTACTGACAAACACGCCTGAATTTCTGTACGAGATCCGACGCACCCGTCCAAAAAAGCTTAGGAGTATTTACACTGAAAGGTACCTTCTGAACGGTCCGTTGGTGAGAATCCAGAGTGAGGCCCTGTTCGAGCAGCTGGATCGTTGCGACAAAACTGCGCTCGTCGTTCCAGAGCAGCTGGCGCACGACATGTCTAGAAAATTGTTGAAGGAAGGTCATCGAGAAGTGTTTGTTGGCAAGGATGACCTGCTGCAGCAAGTGATTGGATTCACTGTGCAAGGCTGGATGCCTCAATTTGTCGTCAAGAGATTATTCTCAGTTGAGCAGTCAGGATTGTGGAAAAAGTGGAGTGGCTTCATTAAGGGCTTTAGTAGTGAGGGTGAGCAGGGGGCACACGTTGGGTTGACGAGACCTTCAATGACGGGGAACATCACGGTTCTGTTCGTGGTCCTCTTGGCAGGATTGGCTACTGCTCTGCTGGGCTTTGCGTTTGAAATTGGAGTTGTGCCAGTAGGATTGCTGACGAGGATGATATCACCTGTGACAGAATTGATAGCATTTCAAATTTGTTACTTATATTATAGCATAAGGAAAATGTTGTTTTTAGTCAACATATTTATGTGCTTAAAACATGCAAAAGCATAGTTCGTTATGATGACTATTAATAGCACGGATAACTAAATAGCAAGTCAATAAAATATTCAATAGCACGATAGTCGGAAGCACTTAAACATTATAAAAATAGTTATTTTATGTAGCTCGGCGTCTTGGTCTTTTGCGGCGCTTAAGCTTGCGGTTCCCAACGACAAAAATGTTTCGATGTCGGCACATTCTTTTTTATTTTCCACGAATTGATTTAAGCCAGCCGCTCAACTTCTGCTGAATTCGAACCCACATGGCAGGAATTAATTCTGCCAGCAAAGCCATAGTATTTGTTGGAACGAACAATGTCTTTAAACTTCATCATCTTGTTATTTGGTGGCTTCAAATTTGAATTCAAATAATACAATAAAGTTACCGTTATTATAACGGGCATTTTTAAATGCTGTTTTGCATGCATATTTTGAGATTTTTTGGTGCCTTAAATCCGCTCCTTGGATATGAAATACCATATCCCGGAGTAGAAAAGGTGCGTGCATCGTTCCACCTACCACGGCATGTGTTGATATCTTTAGGAGTAGAAAATGCATTATTTTCTACCTTTACTACCACATTCATTCGACGCAGGACTAGATAGTGCAAATATTTTTGCCTCCGGTTTTTTTATTTCCAACCTTTAATCATAAAGCTTTAAATTGTTTTTTGCAAAATGTAAAAGTAATACCTTCCGAAACTTCCACAAAAAATATCGTACACCCCTACATATTACTACGACAATTTATTATATTTTTGATTCTCAATGCGTAGTAATGTACTCACATCCGTATCCTGAGGTCCCGACGTCAACCCGACTTGGAATTTCGCATATTGTAACGATAATCTTCGGAACCACTGGACGCGGAAAGATGGAGTTTATTCCAATCGATAGCCCCAAGGTTGCGTCGTTGCGTCGCTTCAAGTTTTTCGAATTTCAAAATAGTTTGGTCTTGGGATCGGTTCAAAGTTGCCAAGTCACTTCTGGAGCACCCAAAAAATGCATTTTTTCGCAATTTTCTCAAAAAACATCCACCTTTTGAAATTTTCATCAATATGAAAAAATGTAGCTCTCAGAATTCCTCGACTTTTGGCTATTCACACCACCAGTCCAAAATGAAGTCTACCGATTGAAATTTGTGTCGGAAGGTTTTGGAGGTCCAATGGAATGCTTAGTTTGTGTACATTGTAGGAATATAGCAACCTATATATGACTAGGCTATGATACTGTGTGTATGATCACCGTTCACGGTTCATCAAAACC
>JAQFZW010002920.1:0-14914 GCA_034687055.1 Heteromurus nitidus
AGACACAGTTGTTGACTCATGACAGCTGATGATGACAAATGACTGACAATTGATATTTGAATGATGCTTGACATATGGCTGAAAATGGACATATGACTGACAATTACAATTGACTGACATTTGACAATTGACATATGACTGACATTTAACAATTGACTGGCATTTGACATATGACCGACAATTGGCACATGACTGACATTTGACACATGACTTACAATTGGCACATGGCTGATAGTTGGCACATGACTGACATTCCACAATTGACAGACAATGTGTACATGACTGACATTCGACAATTGACAGACAATGTGTACATGACTGACATTTGACAATTGGCACATGACTGACATTCGACAATTGACAGACAATGTGTACATGACTGACATTTGACAATTGGCATATGACTGACATTTGACAATTGACTGACATTTGGCACTTGACACCTGACTTACATTTGACAATTGACACATGACTGACATGACAATGGACACATGACACACATATGTCAATTTACTGACAATGGACACATGACTGACATTTGACAATTGACTTAAGTAGTACAGAAGATCGCATTATTCGGGATCGTATAAAGGTAACATAAGGAGGTGATTCTGGAGCATGGAGAGGGATTACTGGAGAAGAAAAAAATGTGAGTCAAGAGGAAATTTTTGGGGTTAAGAGTTTTAAGGATTGTATTGAAGAAGTTGAGAAGTATAGAGAAGATTTGAATGTTGATTGGCCAGGTGTTGGAGAGAGAGAGAATGAATGTATATAATGGCATATTATTAATATAAAAAAGAGACGTTTATGCGTAATGCATCTTATAAAGATGAATGAAAAGAGAAACGATATGATATAGTCGAATGAATATAATGCATAATGAGTAGAGCGAATCGTTAGAGTGAGAAAAAACGAGTGAATGGGATCAAGATTTTGTACAGGGATTAGATTTTAGTTGATGCGAGGAGAGAGAAAAACGAGTCTGAAAATATGTATGAATCACGAAAGGAGAAGATCGAGAGAGAGAGAATGTGGCCATCGGGTTTTTTATATGAAGAAAATAAACACCTGCCAGTTGACCTAATGCTTGTTATTCTGATCAAGAGGGAAGAATGTGCTATTTTGCATCATAATCAGAGTAATGTTGCTGACCGGGTTTGAATGGGAAACAACAAAAGTACCTATTCAAGTGATGCAACGGTTGCTTGTCTAGTAAAATTGCAACTTTATCTTTCTCGTGCGAGAGTCTGAAAATATGTATGAATCACGGAAGGAGAAGATCGAGAGAGAGAGAGAGAGAGAATGTGGCCATCGGGTTTTTTATATGAAGAAAAGAAACACCTGCCAGTTGACCTAATGCTTGTTATTCTGATCAAGAGGGAAGAATGTGTTATTTTGCATCATATTCAGAGTAATGTTGCTGACCGGGTTTGAATGGGAAACAACAAAAGTACCTATTCAAGTGATGCAACGGTTGCTTGTCTAGTAAAATTGCAACTTTATCTTTCTCGTGCGACTACAAGTATACAAGTTACAAGTATTGAGTTGAGAACAAATACAAATAGTAATGAATGGCTGAAATTTTTGTTTGAATGTGCAATTAAAACATTCTGTTTTTTGAAACTTTACAAAGCAAAGGTAGTTTGATATGTATGATGTAAATGATAAAGATGAAAATTTCATACCAAAGGTGCGAACTAAATAGACTGTGAAGCAATCATTTCCTTTTCAGCCGTCACTCTGTTAACTTGCCTAAAAAATATTTTTTTAAAAGAAATGACCAACTTTTGTCCCTTTGAGATTTTGGGAGTAACCAAATCTCACACAACAAGAGAGATAAAAAAGGCATACCACAAGTTATGTATGCAATTCCATACGGACAAAAATCAAGATAGAATTGACGAGTGTAACGAAATCGTAAGTCGCATTATGAGTATAGGAAAATATGACATATTATACATTAGTAGTATATGAAAGTACACCCTTTTGTCTGTTTAGATAAAAAAAGTTACTGCATCATGGAAAGTACTTGAGGACCCAAGAACGCGACCTTTCTTTGATAGGTCAGATCCAAATGCTTGGACCGAAGCAGCCAATATCCTAGACAGTACGCGTGTATTCTCTTTAACGAATAATATTAATTATAATAAATTATAGTACACATGACCCATATCACTTATATGACTTTATTATGAAGACTAGTTGGAATTTGACAAATGAAAATGATAACACGTGATAATGAATCAATCTGTTTGTTATGTTTCAGGACCTAATGATGACGATATTGCCGCAAAGCAGAACAAGCAAAAGGAACAAGGAAAATATGGAACAGATGAGCGCAAACGGAAAGCTCAAGAGCGACGAGAAGAGGCTGAAAGGGTAGCTGCACAGAAACGAGAAGAACGCGAAATATTAAAGGAAGAACGAGAATTCAAGAAGGTGCGAGAGCAACGTACACGTCGGGTACTTGCAGCGCGACGAAGGGCTGAGAAATTACGGGCGCAGGCGAGGCTTCGAGCTTTTGAACTTGGTGAAATTGAGTTTGCCAAAACGGCTCGTCATCAACTCAACGAGCAAAATAAAGCTTTGGACGCCATGAAAAAATATGCCAAAACGGCTCGTAAACAACTCGCCAAGCAAAATGAAGCATTGGCCGCCATGAAGAAAAAATACAAGGGAAAAAAGAAAAGCTCAAAGGAGTACAAACAAAAGTGGAAATTGTGTCTCGATTTAACGAGTAAGGTGCAGCTGCTCTGGTTCAAAGAATATTATCTTCGCAACCCAAATAACGAAAATGAATATGCTGGTACTTCCACGTCATGTACTCGTCTCCGTATATTTACATAAAAAAACAGTAGAGCGTGTTCTCATACAACCCTAGTAAGGATGAATAAGCTTAATAAAATGTACTCGATATGTAACCTAGATTACAAATCTTTGTACATTATGTAATCTTATTCATTCATACTCTGGCAATGTAGGACACGCTCTATTGTTATTATGCAAATTGATTTCTACGGCGCCAAGAACAAGTCGTGGAAGTAGTAGTTTGCTTTGAATATGCGTGAAGTTAATAAATCCCAATTGGTTACGTCTCGGTTTGCTGTAAAAATACTAGTATAATAAGATACGCTACTCTTATACTTTACATGATTTAATTGTGTTATAATGAAATATATATGATAATCGGCATTAATGAAATAAATTGATTTGATTATAAAATGAATTTATTGAATGAATTGTTTAAAATATTTACAAACTTTTGCATCATTTCGCAACGTACATTTAGAAAAGTATGACAAATAATTTGCTAAACTTATTTTCCTAGGTCGCACATACAAATAGTGTACACAATACAAACCACACAAGTTTGAATTTACATTTTGGAGTTTTTTTCTATTTCTATTGACGACACTAAAGTTTGGTTTCAGCATATACTTGCTATAAGGAAAAGCAAAACTATCAAAATATTCAGCAATAAACCCACGAGCCGAATGTTTAATATAAAACGCGACCCAATGAATCCCCTTCAAATCGGACGGGCAACAATTTATTATAATACATGTATACGTTTTGGCCGGTACAAATTTCGCAAATTCATCACTTGCCAATACATGAACTGCAGTATCTTCATTTTCGAGTGGAGTCAACAGCCAGCGTAGTTGATGTGTATTTGTCATTTTTTATTCGACATAAACCTGTTTATTCTTGTCGACCAGAATCATGCCTTGGAATTGTCCCAGAGCAAGTATGTTAATTGTTGAAGGCAACGCCTTTTTAAATTTAATTTCTACTTTTACATTGCCAGACTTTTGCACTTGTCTCCTGTTACCAGAGTTGTGTGGCATCATGTCAAACGCCAACAAAAAGTTTCCATCCAAATACTTGCTTCTCGTAATATTATTGCCAATTTCTTTATTTTTCACCACAGATTGAAGCGTGTGGTAAGCGTGTAGATAAATGTTGTTTTCAGGATCCACCTGCAGCAGTTTATACAAGGCAGACTCGTTATCCGCTGTGACAGACACTGATGAAATGTCAAAATGTTGAAAGTTGAATGCTGACTTTTTAATATCTCCTGCAACTGTCGAGCTGGCAACCATCCCCAGGATAAGAATCTCTGGCAGTTGGCCAACGAATAAATGTTCTGTACTAAAAGATAAACTTCCTGAAGGCACGACAAATGATTTCAGCTCGCAATGACGCACGGGGTATGCGATTTTTTGGTTTCTACTCAAAAGACTTGTGTGATTGGCCAAGACTTCAGGTCTGACTGTAATTCTTTTAAGTGACAATGTAGCGTCATTGACGACGATTCTATAAGTGTCACCAGTTACGGCCGCCGTTGCTGATTCCAATACAAAAGGTACTGGAGACCTTCGTATTCTGACTTTAATATCAACTTCTGGAAATAGTAAGCGATTTTGTTGAAAGATTGATTCTGCAAGTGATCCAAGGAGTTCAATGTTTCCAGACTCTCTTGCAAACGAGTTTCTAATTTTCCATCCTTCATTAGTATTGGTAAATGTGTCAGGTTGGCTGTCGGCATAGTATAATTCTTCCGTTAATAAACTATTCTTGAGACCAAGACCGTTACACAAGTGTCTAATCAAGTATGCCTTGAAAGGATACAAATTTGGGCTTTTAGTAACCAACGTGTTATTCAAATACACTTCAACAGAATCCATAAAACTGTGGAAAAAATTTGTGCATGGCGCAACAGAGTCGCTCGATTGGAGCCGGCTACCGTCCTTTTTTACAATGTTTACATTCAGGTAGATGAAGCTATTTGCCAAATCTATATATTGTGACTTTGAAGACACATAGTTGAATTCGAGGGGATTAGTATCCTCCTTTGCACTAAAAGTGGGATACACGTGTTGATATTCAGCGTGATCAATGCTGACGTCAGTCGGAGGGATACTAAAGAGGTCACAAGAGGAATTGATGGTTGGCGTAGAACCAGCGTGAATTGATTGCTCCATGTTTACTGCTTGCTTTTCTTCTTAGCTCTTCGCTTTGTTGTTTTACCTTTTCGTTTGACCTTTTTGATTTGTCTCTTTTTTGTTTTTGACTTTGTCACTTTTGAGGTACGCCACCGTTTCCCGCCTCCCTTTTGAACACGGCCCTTTCGCTTTGTTGATTTCTTTACGCGTTTACGTTTGGTTGTGCCTTGCTTGATTCCTCGAAATGGAATCAAATAATCCCCAGACTCTGGGAATAGTCCCCCAGATCCACCGAGACCAGTGTGAGAGGAAGTAAAATCCTGTTTTGATGAATGTGGAAAACTGTCTACTCGTGATCCACCACCACTAGTTTCAATGTCTGATGACATACTGGCAAGCTTGCACCCGTCTTCTCCACAATTAATCTCTCTCATTTACGTTTTATATGTAAAAGTGAAGATGTGGGATAATCTCCAGGAGGTAGCGTCACAAACGAATCCGAAACAAGACTGACCCTGATACTGGTACAGTGCTGCCTTTTACAAGGCAAATAAACAATGGGGTTAAAGGTAATTTCCATGACGTTTGAATTTCGGATAAACGTTCGCAAGTAGGATTTGTTATGTGAGGCATAATGCTGGTCATCAATAATATCCGAAAGTATAACTGCGACGTTTGAATCGGGCTCAAACTTTGGAGTAGAATGTATAACTTCTCGTTCAACAACATTAGTATGTTCATACAATCGTCTAGGTAATTGTAATTCCGTGTACGGTTGGTTGAACAAATAATTAAGGGGCAGGTCAAAAAAGCTGTTTACACGCTCAGGAAATGAAAACGTTACATTGCCTTCACTCGCTACAATCAATGTAGAACCATCGTCCGTCTGCTTCAATTCGACATTCTCTTCATGCTCCTTAAATGTGTCAGATAGAACGTTGATAACGTCATGAACTGTTGACGAAACTGGTTCGACAACATTCAACTTTGTCGTGTCGTACCCTTTCAATGAAAGTTCCATTGGTTTCTCCCCCGTCCATGATGCAAAGTAGGATTCTGAAAGAGGTCGATCTGCTACATGATCACCATGCGTAAACGTTGTTCTTGATGTGAACCCCAAAAATGTAGCAAGTGTGTCACCCAAAACTAGGTACAAATCCTTGGTAGATGGAGTTTCATAGTATTTTAGAATCGCTGTAGCATCCGTTGAAGTCATTTGCAAGTTAAACTTGATTTTTTGGCCGTGTTCGTGTAAATCTTCGTTAATAAGTGTCACAAACGAAAGGGCGTCATGAACCGTCTTGTAAAAGAACGATTCTGTAAAAATGTCATACTTTGTCACAGAAATTTGGTTTTGCACACTTGCATCAAAAAATGGCGTGACTGGTTTTGGAGTTGACGTCTCTATTTCTTCTTGATGTGTATCTACATTGCTACTAATAGGTTCTGATGAAACATCCTTATAGTAAACGGATACTACACCAACTTCATATTCAGCTGAACCATAGTCAATAGGCATAGACAAACAATTGCAAAAGTCTGTACTTGTATTTTGGGGGTACACATCCAAGCACTCATCACTCTTTACAGTAATAAAGAAACTATCTGGTTCCTCGCCGCTCCCAAACATTGGTAATTGTATACCTTCCATTTTAATCTTCAGCAGATTCCAAGTCAACCTTCAAGAGTTCTTGGTCATAAAATTTAGATTGAATCTTTTCGCCATTCATGTCCTCAAGTTCGTACGTCACGACAGGTGGTGTGTCGGTAAACACTTTGGATACTCGAAACATTTCTTCACTCCATCCAGGCATATAACCTTTTGTAAAAATTATTTTTGTACGAGCGATGCGTACAACGTCTCCAACAACAAGTCTCGCAGGTTTCACTTTTGTGGTTGCTAGAGTTTTATACAAATTGAACAAGACAATGTCTTCATTTTTTTATTGATGTCAACAGGTGCAAACCCGGTCGAACGATTAATACTATGATTGATTGATCTCGTTATAAATGGCAATGCGTCGATCCATTTATTCTTTTTGGTATACGTCATGTAGCGCTGCAATTTTTCTTTGAGGAAGCGTATAGCGCGTTCGGCAAATACACTTTTCAATTTAGAGCTTGTTTTAATTAGTTTAATGTTGTATTTGTTCAGTAATCCTTTCACATCCTGGTTCCAAAATTCCAATCCCGCGTCACACCAAATTGCCTGCTTTGGCTTTCGTTTGGTAGACTTGAAAATTGTCTTGAACCCATCTGCAACGCTTTTTGCTGATTTATTTTTCAGAGGGACAGTAAATATAAACTTGCTGAATATATCTTGTAACAGAAGGATATATTCATGGCAATAGTTGCTGTGTTTGTATTGCGTGTACTGCACCAAGTCTCCTGCCCAAAATTGATCAATCGATGTCACAATCACACGACGTCGGGTAAAGTTTTTACGTACAGGCACGTGCAAAGTGTATGTCCTTAGCTTTAAGAGATTGTCCTTGATGTGTTTATCTTTCTTGATTCCTTTATTTTTGACGAAACCACTGTAACCTGCCAACGCTCCTGCGTCACGTGTTCTAAAGTAGTTTCGACGAACATATTTATCTTCCATGCTCGGTCTGATCAATTCTTGAACACATCCTCATATCGTGTCCACTTTGTTGACCCATAGATTATATCTAAAGGCGACAACAACTTTTTTGTATCCTTTTTGCTGATAGATTTTTCGTCCTTAGATTCAGCAACAGGTTTGGTCACATTTATTTCACTGTCGCCTTTGCCCCACTGATGTTGCTCATGTTGCTCAACTGTATGATCGGAATCACAACTCATCGTCGCATCGCCATCAGGCACATTTTTGATTTCGTCACACATGACCGTATCTGTAGGTAATTTGTTTGCAACAATTGGGGCAATCGTGTCGTCCTTCATTTCGTAATCAGTAGAACTAGAACGATTCTGAATGGCAACAAGTCTTTCGTATTCTGGCAATGGGAGTACTTTGTATAACTGATACGCCATCAAAATTAACCACAAATTTGCATAAAGGCTTCTTGCATAACCTTTGTTAAAAGACACGCAATAACTGCTGGCAGAATCTTTTCAGATTGCAACAATTTCTTTTTAATATCCTTCAGTTTCCACTTTGACTTGCTCTTGAAGAATGCCTTGAATTTATCAAGACCAGGTTTCACCATACGCCGTTCACACTTTTCCAATTCAAACAGATTAGAGTTAATGAGTAGTTCTACGATCGACTTGAGGTTCTCTTCAGACGCATTTGCCAACAAACTTTTACGTTCTCTAGACTTTGCGTAAATTATCCTTTCCAAAAATTGCTTGTTTTCAAAAACTCGCTTCATTGTATCGGCCGATAAATGATCATGTCTTCTTCAGGGAACAAGGTGCTTCGGACCCTGTTTAAATCACTACTGGTGGCATTAAGGTCAAGCATCAAGTATTTGGATGGTCCAGCAGTTGCGTTCGCATAACTGTCGATTAAATATCGTTTAACGTAGGGAAATACCTGCGTATTAAGGCGGATCAATTGACTCCTGTCCCGAGGTACCTTGAAGATGAACATGTACATAGTGTTCAGCCCTACACAACGTAGCTGGGGCACAAACATTTGCTGGATCAGTAAAAAGCAACTAGCGTTCAAATGGTGGGATTTTTTTGTCCACAAGGAATTAATCATCTCGATTGCCGATTTGTTACGTACAAGATCTTCAAGTTGATCGTCAATAATCACCAAGTACGAAAACCCCTTGACCAGAAACGTATCTAGATCAGCTAGTCGTGACGTAAATACAATGTCACTATGCTTTGCCTGGAACGACTTGAATATATCTTGAAAAATTGAGTAGACGTAAATCACCTTGTCTATGGGTTTATCAAACACGCTATCTTTCCGCTCAATTATCTTGAGCATCAAATGAGTCTTTCCACCATTTGTCGGAGCACATATTTGTGCGGTAGCGGGATGCTTTAATCTAAGATCCTCAACACTACCTTCTTCTGCGTCAAAATTATGCATTTCGTTACAAAAGAACGTACGAATTGATACACAAGAGACGCCAAAACGATATATTACGTTTCAAAATGATATTTTTATTTTCCAAAATCAATGGGAACAAGCACTTTAAATCAATTTCAACACAAATCAATTAACAGATTATCACGCTCCGATTGAATGCCAAATACCAAATGAGCAGGTTTTATCTAAAATCACCCATCAACAAGGTCCACTTGATCACGGGAGTTTTTACCGTCCTCTATTTTCATGGCATCATCCTGAGACTCGTCCTCGCCACCGTCAGTTGCGTTAATCTCCAGACAGAACGTCTCAAACATGTCAATGTAATGCTCTAGGAGCACAACAAAGGTCCGCATGTCGTCTAAACAGAAAATAAAAATATTAAGAATGTACAGTCATCAAACAAAATGAATAGTAATGCAAAAAACGTACCATATGGAATTGTCATCGAAGGCCCCAGCCAGTCCTCCACTCCACGTGATTCATCGTTTATTGGATGATGCAAGATAAATTTAAACTGATTATTCCTTTTTACAGGGCGAAACAGCAAAAATCCATCCGACACACTGCGAGTAAAGGCTGGGTTCCAGAACCCGTCAACTCGCCTATCAGTGATGCTATCCGCGTCGGGATGAGTAAGCAACTCGATCGTGTCATTTGGCTTGGTCTTTTCCATTTCAGCCAGAATGGGTGATACCTTTGCAACAAATTCACGAGCCTCGATAATATTTCGCAGCTTCATCAGTGTATCACTCACGTGATCAATTTCCTTCCTGCGCCCATTGCTCTTGTTGACGCGTCTCCAATGAAATTCGAATGTAGACGTTGGCTCCATAAAGCATCGAACCTTGACGTTGCCAATGAAACGTACGTCTCTTGACCAAAAATTGCTTCTCCGCTCCCGTGGAAGAAACGCTTCTTCCTCTGGAATTTCCCTCTCGCGAATAACCTCTTTCCTCAAAGCAGGGTCGTATACTCGCGACACGACAATACACGTTTTTGGTCGGGTAGAGTCTTGTGACATTGCACTAGAGACTCCATCCGACATTTGATCATCCAGTCCCATCATTTTATGGTACGAAGGAGTATTGCTTGACGCTGCCTTTTCAAGCATATATCCACGTGTAGCTTCGGTTTTTGTAAGCCTTTCGTCGTCGTATGGCCTCTCTGAAATCACAACATGAAATATAAATTTTTCGAAGAACCCTTTTCACAAATCAAAGTACTGACGTAACTTACGCCTAGTCAACGCTTTATGTTTGGAAAATGAGGATCCCATGATTCCCGAGTCACGTTTCCAATCTCGTTCCCGATTCTGGGTTTACTGTAAAGTAGAAAAACTAAAGAGGTTAAACTGGCTTCCAGAGACAGACTGAGTCTGCAATCCCGGCAGAGTGCTAGGTTTTTATACCGAATGAGTAGAGGACTAACCATTGATTTAGCATTCAGGAAGGTATTACTGCGTCAAGGTCGGCAAATCGTCAAGTGAGAAGTTAGTCATGTTGTGAAATCGTTTTGTGTAGACAGGTGTGGAGAGGTGCAATCGATTCAAGTTTTGTAAAAAAAATCGTTAGACGAATCAGACATTGACTATCCGACAAAAATTGAGCAACCGTCTAGTTTCGTACGCAATAATCGTTAGGCTCATGAAATCACTTATGCAAATCGTAGAAAACAGGTTGTAACGACGTTGTCGTCTCGTTGTGTAAACTGGAGTCGCCAGTTACATGAAAACAATGACGCAAATTAAATAAAACAAGATAGAACAGGTTTTGTTTGTTTTTTATATAGCTCAATTATTGTACCCCATTTATTGTATTCATCATTTTATATACATGCTACCACTTTATTATAACAAATGAAAGAATCATGATAAATCATATCATTACAATTATATTTGGTTATCCCTTAAAACCACCATTGATTGTATTCATTATTTTATATACATGCTACCACTTTATTATAACAAATGAAAGAATTGTGATAAACCAAACCTCTATAATTATATTTGCGTATCCCTTAAAACCACAAGTAATTTTTGTTGTTGCAAATGTAATGTGTCAAACATTATGAAATGTAATTATTCAGAATCTGTATCGCGTATGGGAATTATATCGGTTAAATTGTTTGTATTTAATGATTCTGCCCCATTAAAGTATTCCAGGGTAGTCAATCTCTCACGACGTGGTGCGGCATTCATCATTGGCGAACCTGCTAACCTGCTCGGCCCAGCTACCTGTCCGTCATCCATCGGGAATGATGACTGTTTTGTCATTCGTTTTTTTAACATGACCGACTTTAGCATGTCGTCAATCTTGACTCCCTGTTGTCGATTTTTGTTGTTGCGCATTTCCTCATTCCACAACTTTTCACGAACAAGCACAACGTTGCCACTATCGCAATCAGTGTATAGCTGATGCTTGGTTGCAAACTTGTCTCCATTGTCATAGTCCCCATTGCTGTCACACCAATCTTTCACACGTGCCAGTAATGAATGGGTAGAATCATCAAGTGACTGTAACAATGACAAGGAACTAAACATTGCCGGATCCTTTTCAATAATCTCCTTCACAAATGGATCCAGACTCATGAAATGTTTTAACATGTCTATAAATGAATCCAAAAATTCAATATTACCCAAAACTGGGTGTATTTGCTTAAACTGTTGAATCGCATCTTTGAAAGTATAGCGCAACTGAATCACTGTTGTAAGAATAAGAAACATGTTCAAATTCCACGTGTTTTCTTTACTTAAAACGATTTTTGAGGAGCAGTTTTCGTCTGCCTCAATCTTGTCATATCCCTCTAAAAAGTCTTGAATAAGCACTTCACACATTGCGTACTTTGACCATCCACTGTAGCACTTGCAACGGTCTCGTGGCATAGAGATGTTCAAGTCTGTAAAGCCATCTCGAAATGTCTTTACAATATCCTGAAAAGATGGGGGATGGTTACGATCACAATTTATTATCCAGTTTGTTATAACACATTTACCTACACTTTTGTATAGTTTTGCTGTAAACTCGTAGAATGCACTGCCTCTTGGCGGATTTCCCATCCAAGACACAATGTTTAACTGCTGGAACGACATTTTAGAAACGTTGATTACAATAGCTGCTTAAATGTTTGCTGGAGTGCGCGAGATTGTTGACTGATGCAGCTTCATGAATTTATCTTCTTCTTGTTTTCTTTCACGCATCAAGTCGTATCGGTAAGTTTTTTCCAGTCCGACTATTGTAAATGCCTTGCCTTCGTTGTCGATTGCAAGGTCTTCCAGTCGCTTCACTCGGGAAAGAGCCACATAATATGCCATGTCTTGAACATGATTCATTCTCATTTGAACGATTATTTTACCAAGTGTCATGGATTGCGACTTGTGGCATGTGAATGCTTCCCCATTCATAAATGGAAAACACTTTTCCTGCGTACATGTTCGTGTCCTCTTGTCATAAATCTTCTCGTACGTGATTGGAATGGGCACTGTGCCATTCTTTAGGGTTTTTCCATCATAGTTGTTAAATTTGACGGCCGCAAACTCGACGTTGGGCTGCTTTTTGAATCGTTTTCTATCACTTGTAGGTTGTGCACGTGTGTAAACAAGGTCAACAATCGTTCCTCTCGCCCCATTAACCAAACCACATTCTAGGCTAATGTTTCTTGTCAAAATTATTTCGCAACCTGGCCCCAAGTAGATTGGAGTTGGTAGATCGTCAGAGGTAGTGAATGCTTGTTTTCGAGACGCAGAAAAACGTTTGAGTGGCATGTTCAGAAAATCAAGTTTTTGCCTGCAATAGAAACGTGCATAATTATCGTCGCGTAATTTGCATTAGAAACAGGTATTGATGACAAAATTAATTACCTGTTTTTTTCTAGCACAGACCATCTGTGCAATCGAATGTGTTTGGGTTTGTCTCCTTGGCGAATATTTTTCTCTCCTCGAGGGGTAAATTCATGATGCATCGACTGTTTAACATATCAATGACTTCCTCGTTAATTATTCCATACCTCATCTTGTTCAACAAGTCTTGAAAGGAGCTGTCCTCGGCTTGGCGAACCGGTTCTGATAGTACAAGAACATCAGTAATACTCCTGTACAGGTCGATTGCGTTTTTACAGTCTGGTGGAATGATTACGTCATCACGGCGCCAGATTTGATAATCACCCACTGGTGAAATCTGTTACAAAACACTATTTATTTATTTATCCTTTATTGGTTATATAATTATTAAAAATGTATATTACCTGATACATGTCCCCGAATAGCAAGACGCTAAAGCCACCAAAATCTTTATCGTTCTTTTTAATCTGTTGCAATCTCCTATTGATTACTTCAAGGAATCTCAATCCAATCATAAACACCTCATCAATCACAAGCAGTTGCAAATCCCTGAAACGTGTAGTTACATTACCAGACAGAGGGCTCGCAAGCATTGTATCAACGTCATACTGACTGCATACTGTAAGGCCCAGCAATGAATGCAATGTGACTCCACCTGCAAGCAAAAACTTTTTTAATATCTTTACAATAATGTGTATATACATAAAAGAATATTTTACGAACCAACTCCGTACGAGGCAATGCCAGTAAATGCAGCCACTGCATAGCTCACATTATACTGATCACAATACAAAAGAGCTCGTTTCAAAATTTCAGATTTCCCATATCCAGCAGGCGATGCTACAAGTATCTTAAAATTTTCTTCGCATTGTTTGACACATGTTCGTTTAATTCTGCCTTTGATGTGTTTTAATGCAACCGTCTGGCTTTCAGTCAGCTTATATTTGGAGAATGCTGTAAGCTTTTTCGACCGGCTCTTTTGCTTACGACTATTGTTGAACGTCTTGTATTGTTGGGTGGTATATTCGGAGTATTCTTCAGAAGCAGCTTCCCACGGGTATTCCAAGTCGATTTCTCGTTCTCCCAACTCCATTGCAAGATTCGGTGTAGATTTATGGCACAACACGTACACAGTTTTCATGCAATGCTTGAAACGTAATGAAACTTCAAGTTAAAGCGCGATGATGTTTAAGGAAACAAATGTTTTATTTTTTAACCAACACCATGTTTTATTTACAATATACACAAATCCTATATATAATGAACAAAAGCTCCATAGTACCTATCCACGGTACCCAAAAGGTAAACTATTTATCTCGTCTACCCAGTATCGTTTAACACATAGAGATTGAAGTCCTACTTTTTTACAATCAAATAAACCTAACGATTGCTTAACAGACCGAATACTCTTATACCTAACATACTTTACGCTACTTTTTAACAATACGTCTCTGTACATTTCATGAGAAAACCTTTTAACGCATTGGGCGGGTACCCCGCCAGCCTTAATATTATGATTACATGGACATTCGCTCTCGTGATCATTCATACATCGAGCACAAGTTCTTAACACACTATAACACTTTGATCGAAGGGAAATAACTTCTTTTACGTCATGGTAAACCAATTTCAGCAATCCTGGTTTACCAGCATTATCTGAATTATAAAGAGGATCGTCATGTGCCAAATTACTAAAATCAAAATATTTTCTTAGGCTCTGTAGCAAATAAAGGAAAGGGCTGATAGCTCAGCGAGCGGATGCGGGCGTAGCTGGGAGAAGTGAGACGGTGGCAACCAGGGGAGTCCAAAATGTGTATATCTTTCGGCGTGTTGTGGCTTATGGTATTTGTGAGTAAGGAGGTGGAAGGCAAAGTAAAGTGCAACTCAAAACTGGTAATTTATAAAAGTAATGGTGTGTCTTTATTGTATAATTTCAGGTTTCTGGCTGTTCCCTGAAAGACAAGACTGATCACCACCAGTGGAAAAATAGGAGTCAACTGGCTTTCATCTCTTCAGCAGAAAAGAAGACATCAGGAAAAAGGAGATGAAAGCCACACAATCAAAAGTTCAACAACACAACTTTAACGAGGATTTAGACTA
>JAQFZW010002921.1:0-14909 GCA_034687055.1 Heteromurus nitidus
GAGCATTCATGAAAGCTCTCTCTCTCTCTCGTCTCACTACTCCACTACTGCTTAAACTCTTTCATCTTTGATGAACGTTGGCTGTTGGCTCTTTGGCTCCTCTACTCTGTAAAATTCATAGGAACCCACCCACCACTTGGAGCCTTACTCCCAACGTGAATGCGATGAATGTGAACGTGAATTTGGTGATTTATGATATGTGACTTTCTGACATTTCTGGAAAAACAAGTGTGGTAGGCTTCGATGTTCTCGGGTATAGTACCATTTTGCAAGATTTTGATCTTGCGGGTCAAGGTTGGGTGTGGCCTTCTTTAATTTAATTAAGTGTTGCAGTTGTCCGTTTTAATTTTGGATGTAGTAGTTGAGTTGTACTGGCTCAAGCGATAATGCATTGACGACTAGATTTATGATTTGCTCAGGAGAGTTGTAACTCTGTAACTGTTACTTCTTGTTTTGCGAATTGCGTATGCATATTTAATACTCCATCAGAGAGAGGATATAATCGCGGAGGTGTTAAATTACACGACTGTAATAAAGGAATTATTTTGACTGGCGCTTTGAAGCATGAATTTAATACTACAAAAAGATACTTTACACGTGTGTGACACTCACAGTTTCACACGTAACGGACAAAGTCAAAGCCAACCTTTTGGGCATATTCATTGATCTATTTTTTGTGTGTCTGGACTAGCCTATGAACATGAGGGAATGCAATATGCATTAAAGATATTTTGAGACAAAATGTTAAGCTTATACTTATTTGAGTGATTGTCGTATATTTTTAGGCTCGCGGCTGGAGTATTGAATAAACTTCGGATTAAAGTAATAACTATATCACGTTACACACACACACATCGCGATGAAGTGAGTGAGTGTTGTGGTAAGCCCTTCCTCGCTGTCATGAAAAATGAAACTGCAGACGGGAGAAGAAGAATATGAGGATGTAAAGGATTTACTTTACGAGAGTAGTTTTTGCTAATGTCACATTTTGAGCTTGATAATAAAGCAACCTCTGTTCCCTTAGATGTATACTCTTAATTAGTAAGATATGGAAAGATATTTTTATCTCTTTTATGTGTACGCTGTTTTCATTAAATTCAACGAGCTGGTGTGAACTTTGATTTATCGTATGAGTCATCTTTGGTTTCGTGGATACACATACACACATGTAGATCTCAAACTATTACCAAATTTCTTCAATTTTTTCTTCGCCTTGAGTATTTTTGAAGGCCAAAGCTGTTGTCTCTATATGCTTTCGTGGTGAACTGTTTCGAAAAAAAAGTTGGAAACTTTTCCCGAAAAGTTTCCAGCAGGCAGCGTCCACGGTGTAAATATAGTTTTGCGAGCTTGTGCAGATAAAACTCGTAATATGCATATTAGTTGGCAAGAGTAGCACAGTTTGTTGGATTTTGGTTTTACACAAGTACATGGCCTTCGCCGTCCCACGTAACCCATGTGTTCGAGTGCATGCAGACCCATGAAAGAAAGCTTCAGAATGGATCATCATACCAAATCGAAATCTTCTTTCTTGATGGGTCCCATCGAGTTAGTTGTTGGGGTCATGTGTGCAACTATTTTTATCATTAGTTTGCAAGGTCGAAGAGCAGCATACGTTTTAACCGAGTGAGTACTCGTGTGTATTTCTTGGCTTGTTTGATGATATAATGGTGCCTGGTGCTCAAGTAGAAAGCATTTTCCTGGAGTGGGCATAAATCTCGAAATGAAGCATGAAATGAAGCTAGGTAGTGTTATGTAAACAAGAAGTTTGAAAATATTAGGCAACATTACTGGAGTTGATCTTGTTTTCCGAAATACGATAGAGTTATATATGTATATGCTATTGGATCAGATCGTGTTTCATGGAAATGTCCCAAAATCGCATGAGGCCTCGGCTGGCATCAAACACCAAACTCATTAGAGTTTCATCATATTCAAGCGGAGCCACAACGGCTCAAATAACTTCTTCTTTTTCTGCAGTTCTGTGATTGAAAGGAAGAACATGGTTTGCACAGCATGAATGAATGACTTGTAGAATTTTAGAAATTTCCTAGCGCGACACACGTCATTGATCTGTAAATGAATTCAGCAAAGTGAGCGACTAGCGGAAACCACCAACTGAAAGGGTTGACTGTACTGTGAAGAAATGCGATATTTTGATCTTTTTGTCTTGTTTCCCCTCGTGTGCAGCTGTGGTGTGGTGCAGTGCACTACTCTCACATCTCCGAATTTTGTTGACTGATTTTGTGCTCCATTTTATTTACAAAGTGTGTGGAAGAGCGAGTCAACATCACATTTTGGCAATGGGAACGTGTTCACCGATCATATGAGCCACGCTTTTTGGGAAAAGATGAAAAGTATAAAGTTGTAACAGGTTTTTCATGGAATACAGATGGAATTCATATATATGTACATTGAAGCGAAAAAGAGCACTCACCATTCACTCTCTGGCAAGTTAATTCTGGCAGAAAATGAAATTCTGATTGTATGAATACAAAGATGGAATGAATATCATTATATAGCAGAGTAGGCTTTTCTTTGTTTGTGTTTAGTATTTGTCTCTGAGCCCTTCATACTTGAACGCAAGTTGAGTGTGTCGTAGTATATGTCACTCCTTGTGTGAACATGCATATACACACACACGCTAGACTCTCGTCTCGAACATTGTACTTCCAGTTCTATGAACCAGACAAGGAGCAGGTTAAGACACTCGGTGAAAAAAATACAAAACTTTTTAAATAGAAATCGATTTATATTTTGTATTTCAATTCAAGGGTATACTTATATGATTGTGATATTATGAATATTAATGTGATGGATCACCATAAAAACATTATTGTCAAAGTTGAGCACAGCACAACGGTAAAGGTTGAAGTATGTGCTTGAATTCGAAGCTTTCTCTTGGGCAACAGGAACATAAAATATAATATGAATGTTTGTGTGTTGTTAACAGAGATGGTAGTTAAACAGGTATGTTGTATGGTAGTTGGTCTCATGAAGAGACGTCAGCATTAATATCGTAAGTAAATATGAGGCCATGTTTTCCCCCCAAGTTGGTATTGCTAAGCTTAACAAACAGAAAATGGTAGATGTGTGTCTTCATTTCATGTGACCAGTGCCATGACGTTGTGAAAACTAATCGAAGATGAGATAGATCCTTTTATATCTGATATACATAACTAATATTCGTTATTTCGTTAAGAAGGGAAAGACGTGATAACGGAACTGTGTGGCAGATGGTTTAGATTTTAGTTTCAAGTTCAAGTTGCTAGTAGTTTATAACACAATGGACTCTGTCTCTGTGTATACCACACACTTTTGTAGCGAATAAGGTTCTGTCGTTCCGATGAGTCACCACTGTCGGCAAGCCCATCCATTACGCTTCTCCCACTTTTGCGGATTTATTGTGGGAAAAACACGGTTGTGACCATCATTTCCATTACCGCAGTTTGTCCTTATGTCGCGTTTTCACAAACATTTTCATGGCTGCCTTGTCATAGACTCCGTTTTTTCTGCGGTGGCGTTCCCATACTGCCTTTCTTTCCTTACGGACATTTTTTCTTGACCTTTCTTTGTGTTTTGCTAACATCAACATCACGTATCCCTTTCGCCTTGAAATAAAGCACAGCCGAAAATTTAGTGTGTTGAAAGCGTATATCCCATCCTGCACTTGACGTATGAAAAAAAAGAAAAAAATTCGAATAAAGCTGTAGATACACACTAAAAGGAAACTACATTTTATCCCTTGCCAAGAAATAGGAGAATAATCACAAAATACTTTTAGAGCGATCAACCGAAGCACCGTCTCGTTTTGGCGAACTTTTTCGCGAAGGAAAGATAATGTCATTGGGCAACGGACAGATAATATGCAAGTCGGAGGTGGAGAGAGCAATAACTGCACCTCAATTTTTATACATGATATTTTTACACCTACACAACCCCAATATTCGATTAATTTTACGTTAAGCTCACACCTTAAACCTAAAGCTACATTCCGCCATTGAACAGAATAGACAATTTTTTGGTAATGATCGAAACTTCCTACTTACTCGTGTAAATTTGTCTACAGATTGCATTTATTTTTCCCATAGACTGCACCCAGTACAATCTGTCAATTTGAAGAAAAGAAAATTGTGATATGATTGATGTGTTTTCATATTTTTCTGAAAAAAACGCAAGGCCATGCATGTCCAAATACTCTTGAAACTTGGCAACGAATGTTGGGGAGCATTTGCTGTTTTTTTTATCGCGTAATGCATCGTCGTCCTTATGATACGATTAGATAAAAGAAGTCAATGTATAAAGAACTAGTTGTAATGTGATATTTCCAAACAATATCTTAATCTCTCCATCGCCACGCCAATTTATTTATCACACTGCTTCGTTTAAGTGTTTCAATTCAGTTGCAGAGATTATTACAACACTGTTAACATTTTACGTCTAGTCGAAGTCGTAGGCATGATTTCATCGCAGAGGAGATGCGATACGAAGCGTGTTAGGAGGATAGACGCGAAACTCTCAGGTTTTTGTCAGTAATGTGTAGCGAAAAGAACACACGAAATCATTTCCGCGTATGAGCTACTCTTCCGCAATGTTTTCTGTCTTGTGCACCTCATCTCCTCTGTAGCGGAGCGAGTGGCCAACTGAGTGGTTGTTGTTTTAGCAGAGATGTATGATACATATATATATTATCTATACGAAAACACTTTTTTGGCAATGTACGTTGCAGAAAAACGCTAAATATCAGCAAAAGCTTCTAAAAACGCCAGCCGTCGTACATTGACTATAACTTATAGTTATAGGCGTTGGACACAAAGTATATATCGAAAGTGGAGCTAAAAATGGATTTTTGTTTGTTTGACAGTGAGGTTTCAAACATGAAGCTAGTCAGATGCCAAGTTAGGGACTAATTTATTTGTTTATGTATTCTACGTTCAATTCATGGATATTTCCACGTCAATTGGAGCATTCATAGATAAATATATATTCTGCATGGGGAGCATGCATGGCTTCCTCAGAACAAAGACTCAAAGTTGACAAAGGCCAAACAGCATGGTTGGTAAACGTTTCCGTAAATAATAACTCACAATTAGCGAAATAGTAAACAATTTTCCGTTTCTCTGGATGGAGGAGTACCGTAGTACTATTCCTTTGTGCAAAATATATGCTTTCACATAAAACCATGCATGTCACGACATGTGTAACGTGGAATACCGTTTTATACTGCAGATCATAGAGACATCATGCAAGCCGAGCAATTAAGAAGGGTTCCTTGAATAACTCAACTCAAGTTGTTATCGTATTATCAATACTGTGGCAGAACTTTTTGGGAAATACTTTGCGGTTGTTTGTAAGAAACTTATTAACTTATTCAAAATTCTAGGAGCATCATAAACAAAAAAAACCATGCACCTCATTGAAACTTCTAGTCACCTAATTGGCAGCATCTGTGGAATAGTAAATCTTTCACTCTTGGTCAAATTTGTGTGTGTGTTCATGCATGACGAAGTGTATGGAGTCTCTCACGTATTTAGTAAACGCGCAGTAGACAACGCGTAGTATATACATTCGTTAGTCGTCTTTGACTCATCACGATCACACAGACCGACAACGTTTTACACTTGGCCATTGACTCAAGTGATCACCCTCTTCCATCATTTCTTTAAAATTTATGCACAGCTCAACGTAAGCCAGAAGATGGAAATAATGCCTTTTGAGAATAAGTTTTGCAAGAATTAAGACTTTATTCCACATTCACCACTATTGGAAAGCCCAATAATTGAGGATGTCTACAATTTGCGTATGCGGAGCTGACGTCGTAGTTAGCATTTAGTTTCTTCTTCTGTTGTCTGTTAGTTTACAGCGTCGTCGGGTGTTGTATAGGCAATCCAACATTAACCCAGTTAAATGGAATGATTCTATTCTAAGACCCAGAAAATTATCACCAAAACTATAAGCTGTACATTGTCGAAGATAAAGCCTTAATTACAATATTTCATATATACAACATATATCTACAGTTTCACACCAGCACAGTAGAGTGGATTGTTTTTTGTGTTAAGGCTAATTTCACTAATTTTTCACGTTCATTTGACTTTTTTTCTTCACCAATGTGAGAACACTACACTGACTTTTAAGGCCAACTGATAATAAGTGAGCAGTGGATTGATTATCAAATGACCAGCAAACCCTTTCGCATATATAATCATATAAAATAAGTAGTCGCTAAGCCACACAAATTATCTAAATACATACTTTTAGTCGGTAGAAACAACAGAATATACTGAACAGACAATATAAGACAGAAAGGGGAGCCAGGCCAGGTCATAGGTATCGTCGCGTTCAACAATAATAATAACAATATAGAATTATAATGCTTTTAAAGCATACAAGCTGAAAAGTTAGAATGCAAGACGATAGGCGATAAATATGTTTAAAAAATGCATAAGACGAACATATCTTAGATATATGTAGACACACTTTGTAGGCTGAAACGCAACAACTAACGGCTTGCAAACTGCAAAAATTGTGTCAGCAGGTCTCTTGCAATTCACAATACTGGTTATGTTGGCTGCTCTCATAAATGAAAGATATTGTTGATCGGGAATGCAAGCCGCAAAATAAAGAGCAAGTAAACTGGCAATGACAATTCTTTTCACTTGGCACACTAGACGTGTGTATCATCTCTACAAGTGGTGATGAATGGATGATGACTCTGATGCTTTCAAAAAGGTCTCTTGCCATATATGCAGCAATAAAGTATTACTCAAAAAATGAATGTTAACGACAAAAAGCTTCGTGCGTCGTGTGAAAAATTTGAGAGAAAAACACAACGGAACAAATTATAATTTCTTAAAAATAAGTACGCACGAGAATAGCCTTGTCTTTGTAGAAGTAATGTTTAGAGTTGACAGCGACGAGAACGACGACGGTACGTACGTGCATCTATGGTGCATTTTTAATTCGTCGTCAAGAACAAGACCTTGGCGTGGGATGAAGATAATTAAAGTGCAATTTTATTTATTTTTCTTGTGCTTTACGTTTAAACGTCCCAACACAAAA
This sequence comes from Heteromurus nitidus, assembly GCA_034687055.1. NCBI lineage: Eukaryota > Metazoa > Arthropoda > Collembola > Entomobryomorpha > Entomobryidae > Heteromurus > Heteromurus nitidus. Next base: position 7,060 of record JAQFZW010002921.1, read on the forward strand.
TCTCACTGCATACAACTGTTTTTTACATTCGAGGCATGATAAAAGGGGACTGGTATGTGTTTGCATGTATGCATACATACAGAAGATTCACTTTGAACATCTTGCGAATTGCATACTTATTTCATTCGAATTCGACCAACTGTATTAATTGCCATAGTTTCTGGAGTTAATTTAATCTTCCTAAAGACGAGGAATTTTAATCCTATTTCCAGTTTTCTGATTGTGGATCAAAGCATCGGCATAATCAGACACACATTAATTGATTTAAATTTAATGGCAGCATGCTAAATTCTAATGAGAATTCAATGAAATATTTCGTGGATGATGGTGATACGAGTGTAACCCTGAAAATACAACATAAAAAATGCGTTGATTTCGTCCTTGTCATTCGTATTCATTTTATATCATCAATTCATCATATTTCATCATTCCATTGTCAATTTTGCGATAAAAGTGGCTATAAAAGAAACACTTTTGTCGAGTATTTCTATCGAAAACTTTTACTTGAAATCCCAACTCAATATTACCCTAAAAATGAAAGTCCTTCAAAATATAGTTACCTGATTTCACAAATTAACGTCCAGTGACACTTGATTGTCATCCTTGCTGCAAATGTTCTAGACATTTTCTTTTATGTTGCAAACATTGTGAGACTTGGGTGGAACGGGGAAATATTATGGCCGTACTATTTCTGGTTTTCTTCAAGCAATAATTTGCTACATAATTGACTTGTGTATCTTGACATTCAAACATTAATCACGACCACCTCGTCATAAGTGATGTACGTAGGCTTTATATTTATAAAAGTAAGTGCAATTTCCCATTTCCACTAATGTTGAATGTTCGCCAAAAATGGTCAGAATTGCGTTGTCTCCTTACTATTGTTCATTTCATACCCTTCCTAATATGCCAGCTTTTCAATGCTTTCATACGCTATGCTCCTTGCTTTTATTAGTTGACGCTGTGTACATTTTTATAATTTCTTCGCATCATCTTTGAAACGTATTATTGCTAATATTTGACTATAATAAACATAATGCATTTTGTGTATTTCAGAAAACCGACCAAAGTTTGCTGGCACAATTCTTCTATGCGGACAAGGATTTGAACACCGTGGCCGCCGAATTGGACTCATTTGACGGCAGGAAGGATCCTGACAGATGCACAGCGTTGGTCAATCATTTACGACAATGTCAGGACAAGGTATGTCATAAATGACATCTTGCATTTTGAATCCAACGTAGAGCCTTTCAATTCAATACGGCTTTATAAAAATAAATGATTTTGTATGGACTTGGTTCTAGGTTCTGAACATTTGTCAAATGATAATGGATGAGGTGATTCCGGATGAGCGAGCCCCGAGGGATTTTCGTGCTAAGTTCCCTGACGATGTCCTCCAAGAAAATCTGGCAGGACAACTGTGGTTTGGCGCTGAGGTAAGTTGTTCATTACCTTCTGCAACAATTCGAAGGGCAAAATTAATTTTGTGGCAAATAGTGTACAAAAACTTATGGCTATCTTGTTATTTTACTTTTTAATAGTGCTTGGCAGCCGGCTCGAGTATCTTAAATCGAGAACTGGAGTCAGCCTCCATGAGACCGTTGGCGAAGGCACTAACCAAAAGCTTAGAAAATGTCAGGAACTTACTGAGGGAACAATGCTTCCGAAATCCTCCAGAATTCACGGAGAAAATCTGCGAGTCCTTGAAAATATTGGACCGACTTTTTGCAGAGTTCGAGCTCTCTTACGTTTCAGCAATGGTGCCAGTGAAAACAGTTCGAGAATATGAAGCACAGCAAGCTATCACTGTGCTCTTTTCTGAGACATTGCAGAGGTAAGCCGAATGTAGTTTTTAACTAAAATTTGTGACAGCTTTCTGTAGCGTTATGGTTATGGTATTCAACTCCATTTTATTTTTAATTGCAGAGCGCTTAACTTGGGTCTATTAAGTCAAGACCAGGTTGATAGTTGTGATCCAGCTCTGATGTTTACAATTCCCCGATTGGCGATCGTCGCAGGACTCCTAATTTTCCCTGATGGTCCCTTGTGCCTTGACCGTGGGGAACTTTCCGATATGTTCCGGCCGTTCCGATCTCTACTGATTAAAATAAGGGAACTCTTGTGGACCTTAAGTAAATCAGAGCTTTCAGCCCTCGAAAGATCTCTGTGCTCAGTTGATGAACCATTTTCTGAGAATTCTTGTGAACTAGAAGGGACCTCGAATGAGGAGTGTTATGCGAGTTCAATAAGTTCCATTGCACAACAGAACAATAAAAACACGAACTCTGGGTCTGTTAGTGGCAGCTCAAGCAATAGAAATCAGCACAATAGTAGTGCCCACCAACAGCATCGACACCACTACCATCACTACCATCACACGCATCATCATCACCATCACCACGGGTCACAGGAGTTATCAGAAAATGAGATTGAAGCTCCCTTAGCTCAGTCAATACAAGATTACCTCGACCAATTATACAAAGGTTTCCCTCACTGCAAGGATTTTATTTCAGAACTGTGTCAAAACGCCACTAGTGCCAACGCTACTATTAATAGAAGTCAAGTTTTGGAAGGGACATCTGCAGACGACGCAGTTAGTCCAGTAACTGCAGACGACAATAACCATTCCTCTAATCACACCAATTCGGATAATGACAGTAACTCTTGTCCTGGTAAGTCTAGAGTATTTCTCAATTCATATATTTTATTGGTAACAATGCAAGCTAAGCACACAGTCTCTAATGTGTGACAACTTCTTCTTTGTTCTAACAGCAACCTGTTCACAATCATCGTCCTACGTCGAAACGAATTCAAATGTTGACGTGACATACCAACAACTATTTACCAGTGCCATGGAACAACTGAACATCACCAAGAAGTTTGACGCTAGTGAGGAAGAAATCCAGAGTCACACAGAGTCAAAAAGCGCAACTGATTGCTGTGAAGAGACTTTGACGAGGAGTAGTTCTTCGGCTTCATCCTCCAGTGCGGGTTGTGTTTTCGAAGGGTCTGAGATTTTGGGGGAAGATGGTTCGGCGAGCAGTCCTGCAGAACATGCTTCCACAGTTGCTACAGAAATGACAGACCAAACGAACTGGAGGGAGTATCTTACCCTTGGGGTTGGAGAATACAACAACTGTTCCCACGATGATAGTGGATTCAGGACTGAGACTGATGAAAGTTTATGCAGAACCGTTAGCAGCTGTGATCTAGATTTCCAGGAAGCCGGTCCTGCTCCAAGGAGGCCGCAAGACTTGGAAACTGTCTACAAAGCACAAAGCACTCTGCCTTGTAGTAACAACGGAGAGAGCATCATATTGTCTGAACAAGAAGCAGTGGCAAGTGACGCCTCCATTCCGAATGCAAGCCATCAGATCTCTCCACAAGGACCCATTGTGTTAGTCGAAAATCTTGACACACCGTCGTCCACTTCCTCCTGTGATGAAGCCATAATGACAAATGGTCAGTGCTCGACTGGCAGTACTTCGCACAGCTGCAGTTCCAGCCGCGACTCTGGTTTAAGTAGTATGGCTGAACTAGAAGCGTCGTCATCGAATTCTTCCAACAACACGTCGTCAAACACAGAGACAAAGTCTGAAAATTTCCCTAGTAACCTCCCTACTGATGTCCCCTGCTCCACGCAGTCTGGCAAAGAAGCCAAGAGTAGTTCCTCCGGGATTGTTAATCATACAGCACCACTCACCACATCCAGTCAGAACACCTCAAGTGTCGTTAGTGGAGTGCATGATCAAGTCTGCGAAGTTGGTTCCAATGTTAATCCCGCAAATAGGTTAAGACCTCCAGTCACTTCTTCCGCCATGAATATGGGCTGCTCAGCTCCACATCAGTACTCGACTTGTTCTGGAAGTTGTTGCAACAGTGAATGCAGCGCATCCCTTGGGTATGTATATATGTATGATTAAATGCGTGTAGTTGTTGACTTTGTTATTTTGCTTAGATCAAACATTAAGATGGTCCATTTTCTTTATTTTAGTGGCGAAAGCACGTGTGAAACATCGTCATTTGATTCCGAATGTCAAGATGACATTGAGATTGCACTGGCAATGCAAGCTGCAGAAATTGCATCCAGGAACGAAGTTCGATCAAGATTCAAGTAAGTGAAACAGGAATCCTGTTACAGGATATCAATTCGCCATTCCTGTATAGTTCGTCTAGTTTGGCATACATCCTTAATCTGAACTATTTTGTTTTGTACAGGAGCAGTGCAGATTTGGTTCATCGCCTGTTTATCTGTGTCTCTGGTGTCGCGGACCAGCTCCAAACCAATTATGCTGCTGATTTGAGGTCAACCTTGAAATGCGTTTTTGCAATGAATGCCACCCCGTCAGAGTTGGAAGAGGATGAAGCTAGTCTGGATGGCGTGGGAAGTGGAAGCTGTGGAGATAATAGTGGTGCAGAAGTGACCCCAGAGCCATCCTTACATGATGAACAGGTGGCCACAGTAGATAGTCAAAGTGGTCATCATAGTCAGCAATCTCCTGATAATCAGTCAGTGGAAGTAATCGCTCCACCCAAGTGGGTTCCCGATGAGCTTGCGCCCCAGTGTATGGCTTGTTCTGCAACATTTACAGTAGTACGAAGACGACATCATTGTCGAAATTGCGGAAAGGTATGACTCTCAAAATTAGTTTTCCCTTTAAATAGAAGAATGTGATTTTTATGAATATTATCTTACATAACATATCTTTATCTGCTTTGTCTCCAGGTATTCTGTGGAAAATGCAGTGGGAACTCTGTCCCTTTGCCAAGATATGGCCATATGAAACCAGTACGCGTTTGCAACCGCTGTTTCATGTACAGCGTTACTCCATTCACGCTGCCTGCGACGGAGACTTGATATAATGGAGCAAATCACTTGTTCTTCTCTTAATTTACTGTAATGTTTCCGTCACTAGTGTTGAGGCTTTGTGTTTTTTTTTCAAGTGCAGAAGTCAACGCCTGCTTTTTGTATCAACTTTGTTAACTTCATTGTCACGTTGTCAGTTCAGTCAAGCATAGTACACAATATATAGAATACAAAACATAATTATAATTGATTTTTAGTACATATTTGTTCGTAATATCGTAAAATTTCGATTAATTCATTGTTCTACAAGTATTGGAATTTGGTTGTTTCAAATTGTTATCTTGCCATCGGTAAACGTTTTTTTAGTGTTGTATGTGTCTCCACATACATGATACATTATATGCAATTTTTTCTCGCTCTTTTTGTACTCAACGCTTGGCTTGGAAATCGCTGTTATTGATGTGATACAAGTCCATCAATGTCAATATTATACCTATATACAAAATGTCAATCATGAACGCAACTTTCAACAAAAAAAACCTTCGCAAGATATACAAAGGTAGAGTGAAAGTAAGAAGTTTATAAATGTAGTTAGACTTTTTTGGCCACTACTCTCCGTGTCAAAGATTATAACATTATTACTAGTTAGCAGAATACCGAAGTACTGACTACCGTTGACGATGAAATTGTTTTTGTGATGACTTAGTGATTAAGGTTATCTAAAGATATACAGATGATTTTATCGAAAAAAAAACTAAACTGCTACTGCATATTCGCAATGTATAAATAGCATACTGTAAACGTAAGATACATGTAGTAAGGATGAATTACACTTTAATGAATTACATGCAAGCATGCATTGAGGATAACAACCAACTGAAAAAGCTTCCAATCGAATCAACAAACATAATAATATAAATAACGTTATTCATGTTTATTACCTGGAGGTACTTCAATATCTAATTATTATTTTTTATGTCTGTCAAGTGAGTTACATTTGCGAAAAATTATGAATTAGAATGGTATCACCGGTTTGTTCAGTTGCCAGCCGGCAAAAGAGCAACCACAAAAAACTCACGAAGGCCTAGTCCATGGAGAATTTTTAAATTGCAAACTTTTGCTGATTACAGTAAATCTTATGTATTGTTACGGTCGCAGGCATGTTAGTATATTATGTAGCATCTAAATTACACTGCGATCACGTTACGTTACTGTGTTACGTTATAAATGCGTTCATTTGGTAATTACACTACGAATTTAATGTCTATGAACTAAGGATAACGCGTAATTGTAAAGAAATCGACATGGACGTGTACAGCGTTCATAATGCATTGGTATTGATTTATGATACATTTATCGGTGGTGTACCTTAATTAATTACCTTTACTTCGTGTAAGATGATACTTAATGTTAAGTGACGATTATTGCTGATAACTCTTTGTACCGTTCAATCGTGCTATCAACACGTGAAAATAAAACAATCTACCAAACATGATTTACACAATATGTTTTCATACTACAGTCATTTCATCAGAAAATTTTTCATGAGAATAAAACATGGACCTTGGCCACTGGATTATAATATAGAGCATTCCACCTGCACCTGCCCACCCTATTGTTAGCAAACAATTGTCTATCGGGCCGGGAAGCCCCATATATACGTGAATATACTTCAACAAGTTTTGTGCAAGGGTGCAAGTGACACTTGTCTCTCATATTTCGACAAACAAACGTATGCCATCAAATCCATCAAAGGTGATCTTGATTGAAGGTTTAAAAAATTGAATGGAGAGTAGTGTGTTATCATGACGCACCTCATGACAACTGATCTGATAAACTATTTGGATGCATTCTTGTTGGAAAGCAAGTGGGTGATAGCCTACTGCCGCTCCCCGCAACTTCACATTACGCTCTTGTGATTTCTCCAGTCCAGACTGCATGTTCTTTGTAAAGTTTTAAAAAAATATTTCATCGTCTATTATCAAGGTTCGTAATCTGAAATGGCTCGCCTTGCTAGTTCTCTGCTAATTTTTGCCACGGTATTTATATCAGTGGCTTTCTCTCGAGTTCATGTAATTCGTGAAGGCGAGTACACATTGGAATGGACGATTGATGCTGAAAATATCACTGTAACTGCTGTAGCAAAAACTCTCGGGTTTGTTGGGTTCGGAATTTCACCCTTTGGAAGCATGATGGAGGCTGATGTGATTCTGTCTGGGCGTGCTGCGAATGGTTCAGGCTATATTCAGGTGCAGCATTAATTACAGTTTCCTTAAAGTACAAGTATTTTGAAGAAAATGAAAATATGTATGCGTGCTATAACCATGCTATGTTTGTCGTTCAAATTTACCCAAATTTAAATCCACGCTTTCAGTTTTTATTATTAAATATTCCTATTTTTAATTTTAATAATTAGGATGGTTACGCGTTTGCCAACTCTGGACCTGAAAGGGATGCGATCCAAAGTGTGACACTTCTCTCTGCCACCGAAAATACAACTCATACAACTGTAACATTTACCAGAAAGTTGGACACAGGCGATGCTGAGCAAGATAGAGCAATTGTGGTAATTATTTTTATGAAAATTGACGCGATAAATGCTATACATCATACACTGCGGTTAAGCTTATTTTTTGGTCCTTACTTAATTCATGCAGAATGAAACGCAATTCATAATATGGTCATGGGGCCCAACCGATAGCTTCCAGTACCACGGACCAAACAGAGGCACCGTGTCCCTTAACCTTCTCGAACTCTAAATGCAATAGATTCATTGTATGCATACATAACAAGCATGTTATAATTTGCCAGTTGAAAGCTTCAAGAATAGCTAATATTTATTAAAATATTTCACTCTGCCATAAGTCAAACACATCTCAGACCTTTATTATCGCAATTGTTGTACAACTACATGCATATCCCTTATTACTAATACGCCAAAAGGAAACACATCAAGGTACTTCCACGGGTGCCCGCAAATTTTCTGCCGTTCATTTTTCAGCCGTTCTTTTTTCAGGATTTTTATTTGTGCATGTTAATTTTT
>JAQFZW010002922.1:0-14906 GCA_034687055.1 Heteromurus nitidus
TATTCAACATCCAAGCATTCCAATAGCGGGAAATATTGGCGACAAAAGGGGATCTTGGTTGTTGAGTTTGGAACTTTCTCAAAGGGAAACTTCCTCAGTTGCACTCGTCTCCCTAGTTTCCTACTTTTGACCATTTTAAAGTAGGATGTTTTCACCAAGTCGTATCTGGAAAGAACAACTGGGAGGGGGAGCGGCTCCAAGTCGAGTCCACGGTAGTTGAGCAAATGAATCAGAAAGTTGTGCAAGAGGCTCAGGTGAGAGTTGAGATTAATTGAATTCGGAGAGGAGTTCAATTTGCTTCGTTGAAGCGAATATTCTCTCGTAAATTCGAAATGTTGATTGACCCCCGAAGTTAAGCAAGACATTGCGAGGAGGAGGATGTGAGCGTTCACAATGAGTAAATAAGACATTTTTTTTTCAATTCCACTCGTCAGAATTATAAGAATATATAAGACTTTTGTAAAATTCTGTACTAAATTGACAACTTTAATATTTAGGTTTATGTTATGCTTCCATGCATGTCCTCCAGTTGTCTGCTAAAGGTTCATCCTGTTCATACCTGTTTCATCCTTTTGAAAGTAAGAATATTAATTACTTTTCCCCGACATAATACTGCCAAGTGCTCATTGGAAGTTGGATTGGAACGAGGTTTACCCTTCATTCGTTGTTTACGAAGTTAGCTCATTTGCTTAATTAAGTTTAGCAATATTTGCGGCTCCGAATGACAAACAGTAGTGTCACATTAAATGAGGAACACGGTATGATGCTCTTTTAGTAAGTATAGAAAATTCAAAATCCATGCCGAAACTATGCTAACAGAATTTAATCAATAAAGATTTGTTTTGCTAAAAATTTAAGCCTGCCATCAGTTAATTAAAACACTAACGAAATCCGAATATTTATTTCACTTTCAAATATTCCACAAACACTTTATTTACAAACGAACATTATGTAAAGATTACGAAGTAAAGAGGAATGTTTTTTATTCATTAGTACAAAGTGTGAACGTACTTATTTTAATGCATACTTTAAAATTTAAAATCAATCCTTCCAATACAAATACCCGGCGGAATTCTTAATAAAGTTTTACAATTACGAAACTGAAATTAATCACTCTATTTTCCCCAACCTCGTTGACGCCAACCCCCTCCGTAGCCTCCGTAGCCTCCGTATCCTCCGTAGCCTCCGTATCCTCCGTAGCCTCCGTATCCTCCATAATTTCTATATCCTCCATATCCTCGACCACCCCACCAAAGGAAAGGAGTAGCTAAAAAATTGTTAAAATTCTTAAATTTTCATCGAAACGAGAAATTAAAGTTAGCTGGAATATACATTAATTATAAGTAGTTTACCTTTGATTTCCATCATCAAATATGGAAACACCAGGATGACAGCTACGACCAGTAAGGCACTCCAAATTCGCGAGAGTACGAAAACTTCCGAAATCATTTTTATTCCAAATATTCCCTGTTGTATATAAATATTAACTGTAAGACCCTTAAACGAATTTTTTAAACTGTGTGTATTCAACCCATGTCTGGGCTTTTTATATACAATGCTTGCAACAATCATTTTAAAATAATTTCTTTTCCACGTAAAATTACTTGGAAGATATCATATAAACGGCGAATTTAGTGAAATGAACATTGTATAAATACTCATTAGTTCCAATCTTCAACAACAATCTTCCAAAATGCATAAATACGTTTGAGCTGCTAGAGAGTTCCCGGACCGAGAATGAGTATATTTATTATCATAATGTCTCGTGCTGGTCATTTTTACCAAGTAGAAGCAATAAAGACATTTAATAAATTTCCATATTCCGTCCATTATCGACCGACGATGAAGAAAGTCACTCGCGAAAGCGGAATTTTGACTGGACCCCAACAAAGGAATTCCGGAATCCAAGCCAGGATGTTGACGATGAATTTCTTTTCTAATGAACTAATGTTCCGGATAAGTATTTAATGATGATGTTGATGCCCTGGTGAAAAGCTTCCCGCGAAGCTTAATCTTACGAAGTCAATAAACATGAACAAAATTATGTGTTGAGAAGAATTTATTTGACTTGAACATTTACAAATCAGCATAATATCACAGATTGTTTGAGGATTTCCATTAAACCTTTTCTACTTTCCACACTTTTAAAACAACTAAATTAAACGAGAGAATATTCACTTTAATTTTTTATCTTTTTGCTTCAATTTCTCTCTAGATTTGTCTCCAACAACTAATTTCTGAACTCGTTTCAATGTCACGAGGAGGAGCGCAAGGAGACCACTAATCCCTCCCAAAATGAGGGTAAAGAGGAAGGCGTGGACGTCGAGCAGTCTCCGCTCATACCAACTCTGGTGAAATCCGGCAGGTCTCAAGTGACTCGTGTCCTTGTGCCTGAGAACATATTCTGTCCACCAAACAGCCGCCTCCAATGGGCTTTGAGGACGATCATGGAAGATTCTTTGAAGCTCCTTTGCTCTAGTCAGCATTCTGAAAATAATGCCAAAAAATGAAATTATATTTTCCCTAAAAACAAAAACCATTTTACACAATTTTCGCCAGCTACCTTCCTCCATACACAACTTCTTTTATCGCCCGGGTAAACTCCTCCTCCGTCACCGTCCCAATTTCCAGCGTCACTGCCCCACCAACCATCGCCATTCTGTTCGCGACCGCATCCTGGTCTCCGAGAACGGGAAAGGAAATCATGGGGACGCCGTGACAGACTGCCTCCAACGTGCTCGGCCTCCCACTTTGAGTCACAAAACCTCTGATCCTTGGATGGCCGAGGATTTCTTGTTGAGGGAACCATTTGCTGAAGTAAATATTTTTGGGGGCTGACTTGGGCACAACTCCGTCCCACTTCCAGAGAAATCTGAGCCTTGGGAAGGAGGCCATGGAGGCAAATAGAGATGCCTTAATGTGGTCAGGAAGAAGGGAAGAAATCACTACGGAACCAGTGCTGAAATATACAAAACCTTCAGATTCTTTGTCGCTAATGAAATTCTCCAAATCCTGGAAATAAAAAAATAACAAAATTGTAAAAAAAAATATTTTTTTATTTACAAAAAAATTAATAATTTTCCTTTAACCTTTGGAATAGCTCCACTCATATTTTTGCAATGGATCCCCGCCACATTCACCACATTCGGCGGCTGACTTCTTGGATAATCGGTGATCACATCTCCAGTGTAAAACACGAGACTGTGATTCCTCGCCACGTCGTCCATAAACGGCATTCCACTCAAATTCAAGTGCTTCCTCACCACCTTGTCCAGCTCGAACATGTACTTGTACTGTTCATACCGAAAGTGAAGGGACATGAACCAGTTGTAGACCTTGTCTAAAAGTGACATTGGAACCTTCACCGGGTCGAGTTCCGTCTCCGGGATGGAGCCACTTTCTGGAGCGTGACCACCCAAAAAGTCATGTTCTGAAGGGAAGTACGTGTTTGTGCTAAAGTAAATATGCTTCGCTCCGTATTTGTACGCTATTGCAGCACCACACTCTGCCATCGCGTGGTCCATAATGATCAAATCCAGAGTTGGCGTCTTCTTGAAGAAATCCTTCATCTCTGGACTTGTGAGGAGCTTCTCGCAGAGGTCAAGGGCCATTGGATAGCAGACGTAGAGGCAGCGAGGGATTTGCTTCGTGAGTCTGAAGTTGATGTCGAGGTCAGCCTTCATCGAGTCGGCAACTGTTTTCTCAACGGAGCTCGCGGTGAGATCGGTGAGATTTGGGTGGCGCTCTATAGGCTCCCGAGGTCGGTACGGAGAGAACATTGTCACCTCATGACCCGCCTTGGCGAGAGCGAGGGCTAGCTCGTAAGTAGGCACTCGGTGGCTGTACGTGGCGAGGTTGTGGTAGAAGAGGATCCTTGAACTGGTCACATTGTGCGGGGAAATGGAGAGTAAGAGGAAAAGAGGAATGAGGAGGGACAGTAGGGCACCTTTGCCCATTTTAATGCTGTTTTGAAAAGAAGATTTAATTTTGAAGAAACTGTTATAATGTTGACGGAGCCTAGCCGGTTTGTGTTTCTCAGACTGAATGAGAATGAAAGCAATGAGGCAGGTTTTATGAGTGCAGCTGATCATGCACGAGTTCCGTCTCAAGGTCGTGGCTGGGAATGCAATAGTAGCAACACATATATCACATTCACATCGGGAAAAGACCTTGAATTTGAATGCAGCTTGATTGAGCAGAAGTTTCATATGTCTGTGGTCCCATACCGGTTTCTCATTTCTCCACATATATGTTATGCTGTCTGATGCTGATGCATATGTGAAAGGGTTACATGCAATTACGTGAATGGTTATATTTCATTGAACTTTTTGTGACAAAAACTCATACACACTTTTTGCATGCACTGTTCATGCAAAATTTATGCTTGGTTAGAGAAACGTTGTAATATACAACATTTTGACTCGTTGTTTGATATGTCATTAAAGTGATCATTGAGATAAAACGTTTTTCTGATGTTGCTGGTGCCGTTCGTTCGTATCTCATCGTATATTTGGGATGGGATGAGTTCGTTGTTCCAGCTTCCAGCATGGCAGTTTCTCGTGCTAATACGTTATAGTACGTTTTTCATGTGAAATCACAGCAAAAGCGTTTTCTCACCCAAGTTAGATACACATGAAGAGTTTAGGGATGTAAAGCAGAGTGATGACGACAATGACGAGATATAATTGACAAATGACTATTGTGTCATTCAATCATAGTAAAAATTATTCTTTTTTAATTCTTAATATATTATCTTTGTCACATCAAACAATTCTTTGGTATTTGGATCGGTGCAACCTTGGGCATTTTCCATTTCCACAGTCAATTATGGTAAACTTCCTGTCATCAGCATCGTTTCAACTCATTATGTAAATCAGTATTAATTAATTTATTGAGTAGTGCTATGGTGGGGGGTGTGGATATCGATATGCTAGTTGTGCTTCAAAATCAATTTATAAAGAACCTATTTTACTTCGCAAATGAATCGCCTCGTCATAAGCTACTCCTTCAAGCAATGGCAGGTTTTATGCAAAAGAATATCATAGAATTAATGATTATTATATTGAAGACATTTTCAGGCTTAAAGAGGAAACGCTTTATTTATTTATTTTGATTATTGCTTAAATTTCTACATTGGGTATTAGGTATATATTGTACCAAATTATTCCACATTTTACAAGCTTTTGAGTACATATTTATCAAGATTCCTAGATAGATGAGCATATTTTTCTTTAGATTTCAGAAGTCAAAAATGAGCACAGCATCAAAACAACGAAGCAAATTTAGTTGCAGATAGTCTTCCACAAATTCACGGTCAATATAGCAAAACATCCCATACCAAAAACGAATAGGTTGAATGGATCTTGCTGTCACAATGCTCACCAATAATTTCCTCGATTTCCCCCTAATTTTCTCCATTTCCAGTTGCTTCTTATGCATGTCCACAAGTCTCTGAACTTTGCAACTGAATAGTGACAATAGTGACACATGGAAAACCTGTGTTGCAAGAGCGAACAGCAAGCCTATAAAAATTGTATTATACAAGGCATATGGAATCCTGCCTCTGCACTTGACACACGTCCACGTGAAGAGTACAATGCACCAAAAACATAGCGTGAGCATGGTATACGTGGCAATTCTAACTAGCATTGCAAACTGGCCAAGTATTAGCCGAAGCTTTGTATAATAGTTATGGAATTGGTCTAATCCGACAAATATTTCCGCTCCCTTCATATATTTGTAGAAATGATCGAGGAATATAATGGCCATCGAAATGGCAAAGGTTGTTAATTGAATCATTTCCACTGAAATGATATAAACTGCAATTATTCTAAATGCTAATGCCATGTAAATGTGCTGTAGGTCTCGATACATTGGATCGGGTAAGATGGCTTCGAGGATGAAATAAATACCGTCCAAATCACTCCAAATGGCCAAAACCACGAATGCAAATGGGGCGAATATTGCCATTGTCATTGTCGCACAAAGAAAGACTCCGATTGGGTCTTTTGGCTTCCAATAGGGTTGAATTGGTTGCGGATCCTGATCTGTGCAAGTGTAAAAAGTATCTATAGAAGCATCCACATCAACATTGATTGACTGTACTCCAAATTTAAGAAATTCTTTTATTACCTCTGGAAATCAAAGCCAATAGTTGATTCAAGGTGCTTGTCGCGTTGCCACGGTCCTTGGAAATGTAGAAGTAAATACATGGAATAAGTATAAGACAAGAGGAATGGAAGCACATAAATGGTCCGGTGATTCTATGGTGATCTGGCCTTTGTCGATTGAAAGATAGCCTGATAGCGGTATAAGCAAATGCCAGGCCAGTGCAAAATAAAAGGAAGAGCGAACATCCAAATGCCCTCCACTTGGTGGATGAACTCAAAAAAGTAATCTTGCTGTATTCCTTGTTCCAAATGAATGGGAAAGTAATGAAAGTTGTGAAGAGGTGGGAGTTCATCCAAAAGGCGCTTTTCTGAAAATCTGTGAGCATTTTGTACTCCTCTTGTATTTTCTCTTTTCCTCGGATATGCAAAGCGAAAAAGCAAGTAATGGCCGTCGAGAGTGGAACAAGTACAAAGTTGAAAGTCAGACTGAAACGTCGGACAAGAAGTCAACCTGGGCAATTTTAAACCCATGTTTCGACTGAATTAAGAATTTTTTAATGTAATGATTGGATCTTGTATTGATTTGTCTAGACGAAAGAACCGCAAACTCAATCGTCTTATGTTATGCGACGCTGCTTGAAGGCAGTCAAAAATTATTGTACTGTTGGTTATATGGTCGCAAGAAACCTGTAATCCCGATGGAAAATATAGAATATAATATAGCAAGTGTAGTTGAAGTTTGCGAGGAACACGTAATGTTGAAAAGTACTGGTGAGCAATGTGAGCATAACATGTTAACTATTATTGATTTATTTTAAAAATTGACTTGAGTAATATATAGCAAGACGAAATGTTTTTTTTCGCTCACGGAAAAGCCAAAGTGATTACAAGAACAAGAGCATTCCTCGATTAAAGTTTACTTTAGAATTGACAAATAATAGTAGCATCAAAAGGAAAAACAACAACGCTTATGCACAGTTGATGTTAGTTGCACATATCATATATCCCTCCACAAATTAATCCTTGAAATAACACAAAAAATTCATATGTACGGAAATACTGGAAATAAATTCACTCTTCGCAAATTCCATTGTAATTTAATTATATTTTTATATTTTGAATAATACATACATATATATATTGTAAATATATTAGAGGTAGTTGCATAGGTGGACCAACGGTATATATGTGGAAGCATACATTTATCTATGACAGACCATTATGATCTATTGGAAATAGTCATAAAGATTATTGAATTTGAGTCCATAACAGCAACACACTATTGCATTCTCTATCGTGGAAGTTAAAAGTACATTCCTTTCCTTCATTTTGTTCCAAGAATCACATCTTGTGGCCGTGTGACTTTTGTTGTTAAATTGTTTTCTAGGCTACACGTTATAAATAAGTAATCCTTGATTAAACATATAATTAAACATGAAAATTTAAAAAACACACAAAAATTGCCTACGAATTGAACGACAAAATACTTTGAGAAAGGACAATGATCATATCAAAAAAAATTAAGTATCACATGTTACCCCATGGACACAAAAACAGCAATAATAAATACGCTTCTGCTCTACAGCAGAAATAGTCTTGAAGCTACAATGTGAAGAATCTTCACATTGTATTTGAATTGTATTGATTTTTTTGCATTGTAGTCTATTTGCATTGAATTAATTGAATCTTAATTAAAACCTTTACAATATTTACATTGTGAGCATAGTGATTTAAATTGAGCTAAGAAGCAGCAACTGGACAATTTGATCCATCGAAAAGTCCAAGCAATTAAGAGGAGTTACCTCCTCGATGAAATTGCTGTAGCCAAACTTGATTTTCAAAATGTTGCACGACTTGTAGAATCTTGTATTCCATTTTTCCTCCCGCTTGCTTATCACCCCCCGCTGACAGAATGTTACCCTTTTCAATTTATGCAAAACTTGTTTGAACTCCACACTTGTTCCAACCAGTCCCCCAATGAGAGCCAGTGTAACTGACAACGCGACCAGTGCCCCAATTCCAAAAAATGCAAAGTGCACAATATTTTCCAAAGTCCATTGAATCTTCACCAGTGGAACGACACACAAACTTAGACCTCCTACGCCTGCAGCAATCATCATTGGGAGTTGTACATCGGCATTGATCGTGTTTGACAACAGAGCCAGCAATTGAATTTGCCGAAACATTACGCCCATTTCGTAAACCGTCTTCCGAGATCCGATGTACAGTTTGAAAAACCTGAAATAGCATTTAAATTACTTTCACATTCGCCATTTCATGTTCAGTTGACCATCCAGGCGCGAATTTGAAAAATATAACAGGGGCATTGTGGGATTTTCTATTACTCCATTTAACGTAATGCATTTTTTTCAAAAACATGTGTTTGGTTCTTACGTGATTAGAAAGTCCTTCAAACTCGATGTGAGGACAATGAAATTCACAGCAGACCAGAATACACAAACTTGCATGACGAAAGCAGCAATCCACAAGTTGAAAATAAAAATTGAGACTTTGATCAGGAAGTTGAGCCAATTCCATGGCAACTCCAACTGGCAACCATTGCATTTTATGGGACATTCTTGTAGCAGCCAGTAACCAGCCAATGAAGGTTTGCACGGATTTCCCCAGTGAAGTCCAAACACGGCAAGAAGTGGGTACGCATATGCCACGATGTAGATATTGTAAACATACAAAAGGTTTACTTTTTCAATCAGCGATCGATTTCGCCACCGAACTTTTTCTGAAAACATACAAAAGTGCGAAGTTAAATCACCTCTGTCAAAAGGGCAATTATTACAAATTCGTTGAAACCTGGTTTATATTCCCTTGCGAAGTGGAGGAAACTATTTACTGTTTCAATGACTTCAGAGAAGTTTGTCAAAGAAGATTTCACCATGAGGTTGCCGAACATGAGATCATACACAATGAGACTGGATTCAATTAGCGTGATATAGAATTGGGAATTCGCCGACCTTGCTTCAATCGTTATTTGGGAAATTAAGACCACCAACATAACGCAATGTAGGGCGTACTTCAACTTCAAATTTCGTTTACGCTTTTGCAAATTAGGGACTTCTCTCATCGCTTTATTTTTGTTGTCCCATTGGAATAGAACGGGGTTCAAAATGTTCACCATCTGGGTGTACCACCCCAACATATTTATATATTGAAGCATTTTTAAGATTTTTAATACTTATTTTTGTCTTTCTGTCAAAAATGGGAATTGCAGAAAAAATAGAGAGATGGAAACAACTTGTGTTGAAGTGGGAACACTCTCACAAAGACAAAGCGAAACGAGTCATACGAGTATTTATATACGAAAATTAATGTAGAGTTAGCAATTAGAATTTGCGGAATTAGTATTGATAATAAATTATTATTAATAATTATGTAGGACATTTGTTTGCTACTATATATATTATATGACAAAGAAATTTTATGTGTGTTGATAAAAGGAAGATTACGGAAAGCTGGTAGAATTCTGGCATTCTTTCCGACGTGCATTTGCTGAATTTGACCATTGTTTGAGTTTTTAAGAGGTGTTTATGTCAGTTGTATTGGACGACATTGTCATCAGTTAAGCATGTGGTAAAAGTAACATAATTGCCATGATTGCTTAAATACTTTGCAAATTCATTGAATAATCTAAACATTTCGTTACTCAAAACAGTAGCAACTTATCAACTTTGAATACACCAAAAACATCAACAAACGATAAGTATCTACAATGGCATAGACACGAACTAGCATTTATGATTTTGTAAAGTAAACAAATAAATAAAATTTCCTTCTAACGAAATTATAGATTATGAATGGATTTCAGTTTACAAAATCGTGTTACATGACCTGCGTCTACACTCACAACGAATTTTGAAAAGCGTGTATCTACAGGGGACTATACTGTTGGGGAAGCGGAAAGGAAAGAGTAAGGTACCTCCAAAAACATAGGGTGCCTCTCATAACTACGGGAACAATATTTGCAGGTTCCACCAGGCTAAGCCAAACCGCTGGATTTTCAAGGACTACACTATCTCCTACATAAGGAATTCGATTATAACGAAATTGATTACCTACACTATATAGCACAAAATTAATGGAACCTGCAAATAGTGTACCCTTACTTATGAGATGCACCCTATGTTTTCGGATCTACCTCACTCTTTCCTTTCGGTTTCCCCAACAGTATAGTGATCCCTTATCACACTTTGAAAATTATACATGAAAGTTTTAATTCAAAATGCTCACAAATATCTATATCAATAAAGAAGAATGTCACGGACGGACTATGTATGTATGTATGTCCGGGGATGCATTCGAACAGTTTTGAAGCTATCGACCTGAAACCTTCGCCACTGTGGAGGAAATCACCAGACGAAGACAGTGCCGTATGTTTCAAACCCCCACTCGAACTCTAACCGTCACTTTATTTTTTCAAATAGCAACATGGGGCATGCGATATATCATTCTTATTAGGCGCTTCGTGCAGCCAGTTCCTTTCTTCTCTCCTCTCTGTTTATTTTTATTTTTATTTTTTTCTAAATTAATTTTATACTCGATAATCATGCTCTTTCGCCGTGGTTTTTTATTCTTTTTGAAGACGAGAGCAATGCCTTCATTTGACATTGTTCAAAATTTGAAATCAATTGGTATTTTCAAAACTAGAAGTAGAACACCAAGAAAAAACAAAAATACGCCCCCTTTAGTCTGTTCACACACAAACTTATACACATTCCCAGCTGTGTATATGACAAATGCCACCTCAGTTGTGAACAAGCTGGACGAACTCTCTATCACCTGTGACATGAACGAAGTGTCTGTTATTGTGATATCCGAAACTTGGCAATCTGAGTTTAGTGATATCAATATTAACAATATTAACTGTTTCTCGTGTCCAAGGAAGGAAAGGAAAGGCGGAGGGGTGACAATTTACGTTAAACAACAACTTTATGCAAGTGACATTAAAGAAATCAATACTTGCACTACTTTTGACTCTTTTCAAACTAAATGGGTGTACATCAGACCTCCAAAGCTTCCAAGAAGTGTCAGTGGCATCGTGATTGGGGCCGTGTATTTGCCATCTGGTTGGAAGCCTGAGAACGGAAAATCATTCTCAATACACCTAAACCACGCACTAGATTTCGTTAAAAAACATTACTCGAGTGCTGGAATTTTGCTTATGGGCGATTTTAACCATTGGAACACTAGCGTTATATGCAGTGCATTCGATCTTAAACAAATTGTTAAGTTCCCCACATTCTTAAATGAGAAAGGAGAGGAATCAACATTGGATCTCATAATGACAAACCTGAAAAAGTTTTACAAACCCCCTTCTCAATCAGCACCCTTGGGAAAGAGCAAACACGTGTCAATCCTGTTGTCACCGTTAGAAAGTGTGAAGATCAGGACGAGATCACGTAAAACTGTTACCAGAAGACCAATGACAGCGGCTGGGTTTGAGCGACTTCGCGAAAAGCTATCAATTGAGACATGGGAAGACGTCCTTAATGCTGTAACTGCCAACCAAAAAGACATACTTTTCCACCGAATAATGCACGAATACGTTCAGCAATGTTTCCCAGAAGAAATAACGTCCATATTCGACAATGACAAGCCATGGATGAGTCGGAAAATCAGGGATTTAATCAGACATCGAAATCGGCTATTCAGTAATAAAGACCAGACTTGGAGAAAATACTCATTCCAAATACGCAAAGAGATTCGAATGGCAAAACAAAACATGAGCAAGCAGCTGGAATCAAAGTTCGAAAGAGTTGGTGACAAAAATTGGTACAAGTGTATCTCGAAAGTCCTTAACAGGAATCCCCAATCAGTTCTCAACGAAGTAAAGTTGATTGAAGGAATGGGGGAAAAAGATGACATGTATTTATTAAATGCAATAAACAAACATTTTTCCAGCATCACAACGTCTAATGAGCCCATTTCACGACAATCTCTTCCAACTTTCCTTCCAAGCTCCTCTCTCCCAATAACTGCAACAATGGAGGAAGTATCTAGCAGACTCAGAAAACTAAATACAGCAAAAAGTAACTCGCCCCTAGCGATTCCATCTACGGTACTTAAGGAATGTTCCATGGAACTCTGCTACATTGTGTCGCACATACTAAATTCATCCTTCTCATCCGGACAAGTCCCCGAATCTTGGAAGCAAGGCTTCATCACACCTCTTCCGAAAGTACAACATCTTACCTCATTAAGCGACCTACGCCCCGTGGCGGTGACTTCGAACATCGCAAAAGTCGCTGAATCATTCATCCACGCGAACCTGATGCACACACTGAAACATCAAATTTCTGATATGCAGTTTGGCGTTGTCCCCCACTCCTCCACCACCCACTATCTCGTGAAATTAGTTGATTTTGTGCTTCGGACACTCGACAAGAAATCATCTCCAGTAACACTAACTATGTTTGACTGCCAAAAAGCGTTCGACATGGTAGATCACCGCCTCCTCATAGAACGTTTACTTACACTTGGTGTAAACGGAACTGTAGTCGACTGGATGACCGATTTTCTGTCAAATCGGAAAAACTGTGTTCGAGTGGGAAAAAAGAGTTCCGGTTTTTTACCAATGACCCGTGGCCTTGCTCAGGGAACCTTAAATGGCACTTTGACCTTAATAGTAGTATTTGATCCCTTCCTAACACATCTTCAGTCAATGAATGAGAAATCTGAAGTTTTTGGATTTGTTGACGATGCAACTGCTGCCACTATTGAAGATCCAAAGTGTGAAGTCCCATCCACATCCAGATTACTCGAAGAAGCAGTAGTCGCTACTCATAATGTGCGCATGCAACTGAATGCGAAGAAGACTCAAATTGTGGCAGTGGATTTCATGAAACGAAAGCCAAGCGAAAACTGGACTTTCAATGTAGAAAATCAACCTGTGTCAGTGGTGCAAAGTACGAGATTACTTGGAGTAATTGTGAACAATAAAATGACGTGGGAAGATTACGTCATATGCGTGACGAAAAAAGCACATAAAAGATTATGGTCTCTGAGGGTTTTGAAGAATTTTGGATTCCCACGTGACCAGCTCGTCAAGTTCTACAGTGCATCTATTGTGCCTGTACTGGAGTATGCTGCCCCACTATGGAGTTCAAGTTTGCCAGAATCACAAAAACATGCAATCGAGATCGTTCAACATCGTGCCCTGCAAATAATATGTGGGCGAAAATTGACTTTGGGATCTATTGAGTACGAGAATGTACTAACAGATCTGACACTCTCATCACTAGAAGACCGACGGCGAAAGCTGGGTTTTCAATTTGGAATTAACTTGCTAAAGAGTCCGCGTTTTCGGAACTGGCTGCCACCTTTATGTCCGGAGAAAAATTCCCGTCTACGGAAACAAAATTTACTGATCCGGGGCCATAATTTAATGACGTCATGTCGAAGGGGGGGAGGGGGGTCTCGAGTTCAAGTGACGGTCCTATCCTGTAATGCCTATCCTATAATGTATAAGGAAGTGACGTGGGGGAGGGGGTGGGGGGTCCCAAAAAGTGGATTTTGAAGTGACGTCATTAAATTATGGCCCCTCCCAGTACGAGCAAACACATCTAGATTTCAAAAATCATCTCTTCCTGCAATAGTGGAAATGCTGAACACCCGTTATAAAGAGGACAAAACTCCTTTCGGCTTTTTACTATCAGAAAATTTTACTAATTGAGCATTTTTCTTGTATTTTTTGTAAATCGTAATAATTGGCTTTGTTGAAATTATTATTATTATAATTTTTGAAATCTGTACTAGCATGAATGACGATGTGAGCCCTTTGACGTATGATAATTTGTGTGTCACTGCTCGTGCTGATATAAATAAATCAAATCAAATCAAATCATTCGAAATTGACCTTCTAAATGGGGTCAAATGTCAAGTTTCTAATTTGCACATGTTGTCTGGCGGTCTAAAAGATTCCCATTCCTACATGCCGAATGAATCCCAACGTCGGTATTTCGGTATACTAAGTATTCTAAGAATTCGCGAGTGTGTGTGTGGTGGATTTTCGAAATTGACCTTCTAAATGGGGTCAAATGTCAAGTTTCTAATTTGCACATGTTGTCTGCGGTGAATCGAATGCATGCTTATGTGGAAATACAGAACGGGCCCTCCGTGTCTCATCGAGAAATCGGGGCAATGCGATACGCGCGGAGTGTAAAAACAGCCGGATTGGGAAAAGTAGTCGGTGGTCTAACAAATGCCCATGCCGACATGCCGAAGCCCAACGTCGGTATTTCCGCATACCAAGTATTCCAAGAATTGGTGTATGTGGAGTAATAGGTAGTGGGGTCTTTCCCATTGCCGGATTGGGAAAAGTAGTCGGCGGTCTAACAAATACCCATGCCAACATGCCGATTCCCAACGTCGGCATTTCGGTAAACCAAGTATTCTACGACTGTTTGTGTGGAGTGATAGGTAATCGGGTCTTTTCCATTGCGGATTGGGAAAAGTAGTTGGGGGCGTCTCAGCGGTCTAAAAAGTTTCCCATGCCTACATACCGATTCCGAATTTCGGTATACAACGTATTCTACGAATTAGTGTGTGTGGAGTGATAGGTAATCGGGTCTTTTCCATTGCGGATTGGGAAAAGTAGTCGGGGGCGTTTCAGCAAACTAAAAAATATCAGATTCAGAATGTCGGAAGTTTTGCAAACAACGATATTCAAAGGAACATTTACTAAGTGACATTGAATATTGAATCCTTATCCTTTCACTTTGCTGCCTCCTTTCGTTTCCCGGGCAACGCCGGGTACCCCTTCTAGTATTACATACAAATAAC
>JAQFZW010002923.1:0-14898 GCA_034687055.1 Heteromurus nitidus
TGGGTAATTGTTAATGGGTAATTGTAATTGCTGCTGTAGGTAGTAATTGTAATTGATAAAAAATTGTAATTGTTGCTAGAGGAAGTAATTGTAATTGTTGAAATAATTGTAATTGTCAGATCAAAGTAATTGCTAATGCGTAATTGGTAATTGGCATTTTTTGATTTTGAGCATCTCTGTTCTCCATAATACGTTTTAGCATATGGAGTACGTCCCGTTGAATTAATTGGGATTTCTTCTGATTGCCCGCCTTATTAAGTATTTCATTGTAAAAGTAGTAGCGCCACCGTTCTGTCAATACAGAAATCGAAAATCACAAGAGAAATTAGATTGTCAAAGAAATTGTTATGGAAAAATGTAATTTTCGCTTGTGGGCATGATTTGAGTAATTTTCTCATCCACCCCACTCCTTGTCTCAGCTCAAGATGACGATCCATTTCAACAACGGCAAGCTTACTTCTCGGGTGCACCTGAGCAGGGAGTCGAAGCACGGCAAGGCAAATAAGAGACATCGGATTACGTCCCCAGACAATTGAGTCTGCCAAACGCTTCCAGGGAACTAAACTCACGAATAAGATGGGATAATGGGATGTTGATCAGGATCGCGTACAAACTGACACCTCCCGCACAGCAACCTTTGTGAATGTCGTTGTAATAAAACAATTGTAATTTTCATTTTTTCAATTTCGAAAGAATATTTTTGATATGATTACAATCGAAATATGATTCTCCTGTATATTAAGTTTGCCTGGAAATCTAACTGTGAAATTAATTAGCTTTTGATTGCAACGAAGAGTGTCAGGTATCTCTTTTAACTCCATTTTGTGCAGCCACCGGATTTTACACAACTAAATTTTATTCAGTATTGATAGCAGGTATCTAAAAGGTATCCGCCATATGATATTATGTATTAAAATCGTTCTCAAAAACGTGTAACCTCGGCAACAAAAGACAGCATGGCGACTGCAATACCAATCAACCAAACGGTAAAAATCACAACAATGTTCCCATCCATTGCTGGAGCGCTCCCTAAACCAGATGTTGGTTGGTTATCTCTCTTCGAATCAAAGTCCTTAGAAAATACATTTCCCCAAAATTCCCACAGTCCAGTTGCAGTAATCATCTTAAGCCTCATCAGAACATGCATTGGGACTGCGACTGGTCCTTCGAGCCGGATTCCAATCCCCGTCTCGACGAATGCCTCTTTTCCTACAAAAACATATCTTCGACTGTCCGTCTTCTTCAGTTGTCTGGCATACTCAACGCAAAGTATGTGTGGCAGGATCAACGCCGTTTTATTACATCTTTGTAGAGATTTATTCAAAAGGTTTGCTTCCAAGCGAGTGTAGGCCTTTCTATTGTAGTCTAAAGGTGCAAAATTCGGGCTCGGAAACAGCTTCAAAAAATGCTTCCACGTCTCTTTCAACGTGTCCACCGCCAACGGGTGCAGCTTTGTGGAATTAAGAAACAATTGTGTCCTGTCGTTTCGGACATAAACTTCACCTAAATGCCGAGGATTTCTGTCCTTACGTCGACTTTTGAATTGCGAGATGAGTTCGAATGCGAGGCTATCATTCGCCAACCCTATTATTATGTGATCGCCCTGGTCAACTCTATTCAAATGTTCAAAACTGAAGGGATAGAAATTGACAGTGGTCGCTCTGAGGAAAATGTCAAATTTGTCCGCGACAAGTTGCTCCACGTACGCGTATTGAATTGGTGCTCTCGGGATGATCATCCTGTAAACGTTGTCATTTTTGTAGGCGTTGCTGAGCACGACTCCGAGAAGGAGGAACATTCCCAGCACAATTCTAACTCTAGGAATTTTTAGTAAAGAGTCTGGGAATCCTGTGCTTTGCTCCAGAAGAACTTGGAAAGCATCCAATATATTTCTTGTGGAAAAGAATCTGTGTTGTGTCGCTGGTTTCTCGCCAACGAGAGGAACAACATTTGCAATCACCAACGTGAGCACCAGAATCAGGAGCCAGCTACTCAAATCAAAAATGTTGACAAGTTCCTCGAAAGCCAACTTATTCACTGGCGGTCTCCCACAACTCACGAAGCGAACAAAATTTTGATTATCAGCAAATGCTAAAGTATAAAATGCCGAGGGCAATGACGTCGATGAGCTTTCGTATTCCTCAATAAAAATCTTAATTTCCATAATGTATTTTCTGTTTGAAGATATTCTCGGCCTTTCTGAGTCAACTACGACCCCACAAGGATAACCGTGAATATCTTGTGAAGAATAGTTTCCCATGATGGATCTCAAAACTCGGATGTAGCCTTGCGACACCAGGTCAAGGGAGGAATTTTTGAGTGCATATTGAACGATTCTCGACTCCTCATTCCTTTCGCAGAAGCCAAAATATTCAAGCAAATAATGCGAATCACCCACCGACTTAGCCCAGGCTGACCAAAATGTCCAAGAGTTGCTCGGTGGAGTTGCCAGTCTTACAATCTCGTCTAGCATAAAGAGTTTCCACTCGCTCATTCGAATCGGCCTTGCCTCAACTTTGTCGTCTTGCAAAGCTAACGCCTCAACAGAAAGAACTGACGGAATATTGGTATCATTCATTCGGATTTGAAGGAATATTGTGTTGGAAAGTCTGGATGATTCATCAGGGATTGGCGAAAATATCAGCAATGACGACAATATCCACTTCCTCGTAACTGCTGCATTAATCCTTTCGCCTTTATTCGAGAATATTAAAACGCGAAAATTTGGAGTTGTTGAAGGCAAATTGGAGAGAATTCCCAACTTCACGACCTCATCATGAATGAGCGTATTGAAAGACCAGACAGGGGAAACTGTGTTCAGGAGATACCAGAAATTGCTATTGTCACTTTGTTGAGTGAGCCACGGAAACAAGTCAATTTGGATTTCACAATTCCATGGTTTTGAATTCGATGCAAAGCTGGAAAAATGTAGACGGACGCAGATTCCGGAGAGCCAATTGAGGTCCAACTTGCAAAACTTTTGCCAGAGGGGGCAATGACATAGTTCGCTTGTTGAAGAAGTGTTGAGATGATTGAGAGCAATTCCTACGGCAGTCCACATGATGATAGTTCGGTCTCCTGATCTTCGAACTGCCGGTTCAATCTTCCGGAGGATAATGGGAACGTTGGACTTGATGGAAGTGTGGCTTTGATAATTGGTAATGTGAACTAAGCAATGGTGAAAGGGTTGGAGAAACCCTCGCATATCCAAAACTTCAGGCAAATTCCTGTTTCGATTCGGATTTAAACTTGGAGTGAATTGTGCCATGGCCGTTTGAGGAATTTTCTTCGTAGACGAGGAGGAAAGGCAGGAATTGATTGAGAAAAATGATATTGTTATTACGACGTATTTGAACATTTTGTTATTAAAATTGGTTATACTCTGAAGCAGTTAGCATATACAAAAAATGTGTACTAGTACGCAATATTTAATTTCGAGAGAAAATTAGCCTTCATTTTACTTTCCTCCGAGCTTCGTTAGAAAATGTTAAGCATTGAAAGCTGCACACCTGATTAAACAAATAGCATAGCAAAATTTTCCTAATGGTTGTCCCCTGTTTGTGTGGACGTGTGAATTTAATTAATTGTAATGGAAACTAGAAATTTTAGCGCGGAGAAGGACTTAAGTAATCAACTTTTACCTAACTTGTTTTCGAGTTTTTATTTCTGCGGTCATGGTCATATCTTCTTCGAAAAGAATTTTATTTGCTGGTTTTAGAGAGCTATAGTGACGCAATAGATTTAGAATTTGTCTGCTAGAGTAAACCGGCTTCTAAAGAGTAGAATAGTCTGATTCAGGTAGCATTTTAACAGATTAATCTAGCACCTAATATACTTAAATACGCTTACATACATACGTAATCTTGAGACAAGGCTATTAACTAATAACGAAAATTGATTATGCTAATGATTACTTTTACAATAATTCAAAAAGGGCGCGTGCAAGTGCTAGAATTTTAACAGGTGTATTCGTACACATAAAGCACATATTCACGACGCTTTAAAAGCTTGATAATAGTCAGATTTAATTTAATTAGTAAACGAATGGAGTAATTTTTGTGTGCATACAGTTTCAATTTCAATTTTATATAAAATTCAAATTTTTCCAGCGTCACATAAAATTTAAAATACTATCCAGTAGACACTGGAATGGAAGCTTATAACTGGAAGCTTACGACATGCAATAAGGTGAACGAATAAGGTCTACACCTATTATTGTTTAGCGCGTGCCGATAGCATTGGTGTCGCGAAATACTTATTTCCTATATTTTAAATGATTAAATCGATTGAAAGGTAGCCAGAAATTGGAATCCTAATTTCCGTTTGAAAAGTTGTTTTGTTGGTAAATGAGATCTGAAGATGAATATAATATGGCTGCTGATGATTAATTCCGCACGAGTATATCGTTTGCCTTGAATAACAAACACTATGGAAATGTGATGTCCTTACTTAAGAAGGATTAGATCATGGAGCAAATACCCTCGAAAATGTTAGGCGATGATATTCTACAGCTTTAGTGTTCAAAACGTGCTATGTATGCTTCAAAGGACGGTTTAATTAATACGGCTTTCAGCACAACAAGCTGGTTTATCCCTTACAATATGTTAGCAGACCCCATTTAATATATTGAATAGTTTAAATTAAGTTCGTGCAGGAAGAGCTTTAGACACTCATGATAGGAAACCATTAAATATCATATTCAGATTTGAGTAAGACGTTTCATGCGCAGCTGAACCATTGTTTGAATTTGAGTGTTTGAAATTGAAACTTTACGACGATTTAGTAGACTAAAATTTCGTGAGACTAAAGCTCTTTCCACAGTTATATTTCCAGAGCATTTTTAAATTTTACAACTCTCAACAACAAGGCTCAGTAACAACGGAGATTCCTGCATTTGACAAAAATGAAGGTCCATGCATGTATTTTCTTGTTAGCGGTCTTCGCTAAGACGATCTCTGTCTCAATATTGGCATCGAACCGATTAGATTTAAGTTCTCAACTTGAAATCTTCGACAATTGTACAGTTCAAATAATTTCACTCAAAATTGCAAATGTAAGATTACATTTATTACATTCATTTATATTTACTCAGAAAATAAGTAGTCATTTTTGGGCTAACATGTATATTTGTTTCTTTGTAACTTTAGGCAAGTGTAACCATCCCTTACGAGCATGAATACCTACCTGATCTTGTAATTTCGGAGGAGGACAACTTTTACGATTTATTGCCGTGGAAATCTCCTCTAATTATGACGCAGCTGACGTTCTATCCTCTGACCACCTGGTCCGCAGTCAAATCAGATGCGCTGACGTGTGAAACTGTGAGCTTGCTAGGCAGACAAGTGACGAGATATGAATTTCCTTTGCTGGACGACAACGTCTTTGGCTTTCGATCAACTCCTCCCCATCGACGGACATGTTCGGTTCAGATATTTATTCCTCCGCCTCTATGCAAGAAATGGCGCATTGAATACCCCGCGTATGAAAACCCTCCCAAGATCCCTCAGTCGCTACTTGACCCAATGCTTGATCGACGTGTTGTATCATCCGCCGAGTATAATTTGCAACCGACATCCCGCAAAAGCTTTTTCCATGTTCAGTTGGAAAATCCGACGGATTTTGCCGAATGGTTGAAAGAGGAGAATAAGGTAGAGAGATTTAAAAATTATCCGCTACTCGTTTACGGCACTCGGTTAGAGTGGACCCTGGACACGCTAATGGTATTCCCAATTCGGCCTCCAACACAACCCACCCAAGTTAAATTTGTGGAGGAAATTATTTTACTCGATCATTTCCAGGCGATAATACATTCGCATGCGCGGGGTTGTTTTTTTCAATCACGGATAACGCCAACAATGAAATGTCCCCAAAATTTCCTCGTCTACGAAGCGTACGAACATTTCTATCCATTTCATCGGCTCCCAGATGGGATCAAAGATCTTGGCTCTGTTCTCTCCTTTATTTTTATTTAGTATTTTCAGGTTGCATGAGCCGTTTTGGCAAAGGGAAATATACAAGCGCATTTACAAAGTCAAAGCGCATAGTCTATCGATACACTGACAATCGTAACCAGCACAAGGGCAGGCTCCACAGTGTTTTATTTTATAATTATTGTTTCTCAGTGAAAACTTATCATTTAATTACAAATTTCATATCATCAGATAGCTAAAAATCTGATCTATCAGAAAATTCTATAAGTTAAATTGTTAACCTTCAATTTAAAAAGTAATTAGTGATTGTATAAACTGTGAGTGCTCAAATTTGGATTGTGTTCCTCAAAGAAGGATGACAGGCGCCATAGCTCATTTGCATAGCATTCAAGATTTGGACGCTATCTCATCCATTCCAAGAGGGTCATGGTTTTTAACTCTGGGCACTTGAGTATATTAAGAGTGTCACAGTATACCGTGGTGAGAGTGCCACCACTTCCACTTGTGGAAGCACTCCTAAAACTGTAAGACAGTACCAAGTCTAATACCTATAATCTATAACATAATTTAATGTAGCGGAATTGCTGTGTAGGAAGACTTAGCACTGGTAGGACTGGATGCGCTGAATGTTTGGATAAAGTTGGTGCCCAACATGGAGTTCTCCTCAAATGATGTAGAATCCCTACTCGACTTGCTGTGCAGCAACATTGACGTGGAATGGGATTCGGAGGAGGACGATACTAGTGAAACATCGTTGGATATGGATATATGTGATTCTTTTGAATGCTACCTGTGTGCACAAGAAGTACCTTTGAATGAGCACCTTGAGTGTGTTTTCTGTTTCAACAAGTTTCATAGAAAAAAGTGTGTGTTTGAATTGAGTGATAAGACATTCATTTCTTATCAGCATACCAGGGACTGGGCTTGTCCCACTTGTGTCCCGGAGTTTAGCAGTAAAATGAATGATATGAATGATATGGTCATTTCTATGTCGCTGAAGCCAAAAAGTATTTTGCTCACTTTTAAAGCTATGTATCATATATACAATTTTTTCTACGGGTGTACACCTATGTGTGGCATTGTTGAGCTGTGCTTTTTTATATATACTTTTCTCTTAACTTTAATTATGACATTTGAAGTAGGCTAATTATTTTCAAAAAAATCGGTATGTATTTTGTTTGCGACTTCTGTAATATTTTGTTTGACTGCCCTATGATCTATTTCCTGTCTATAATCTTTGATTGCGACTCGGTATTCTTAAAGGACTGGTATTAATTAAGGAACTAAATTTAGAACCTCAGGGTTTTTATGTGCTTACGAAGGGGAGACCAATTATTATTGTATGATTGACTGAAATAAGCACTCAATAAAGTCAAACTAACTAACTAACTAACTAACTAACAAAGGCCCAAGCATTTTCCAACTTTACCATAAAACCCCAAAAATCCAACAAAATGCATACTTTTCCAAATTTTTGGCAAAGAATGCACTTCCCGATGTTACAGAGATTTTGTTGGCAAGTTTTTACAAGAGCCTTAGACTCCCCTTTCATCTTGGCGAGTTTGGAATGGGAGACCATTACCCAGTCGTCGTGGACTCGATCCTCGCCACAAGCCATACACATTTCTCGGTAAACAATAGAAGTTCTATGCACTTCGTGACCTGCGCGCCGCCCAACAAAATGTGGAGCCTGTCGATGGCAGGCTTCATTGGAGCGTTTGACATTGGGAGCTGGTTGGCACTGCTCACGTCTGCAAGTGTCACTGGAATTCTTGTCAAGGGCATGAGTGTAAACCGAAGGAGAAGTGCTGGAGACAAGTTGGGTGATCTTCTGGTCGTGTACACGATGCTCCTAACTCAAGGAATAAGGACCATTCACAAGTTTCGAATATTGTGTGGCGCTTGGATCCTCATGCTGATCATTCTGAAGGAGTGCTTCGAAGCAAAGACAATTCAGAAGCTAACCGCGCCAAACACAAAGGTTGACACGGTCAACACATTCAAGCAAATCATCGAGGGAAGCTTCTTGCTCTACTCGCCCTTGCGAAATAGTAACCCTCTCGAAAATATTAAGATAAGCAATGTCACATTCGCTGACTACCAATTATCGACTCCAGTGCCAAAAGAGTCCTTGATCACAGAATTGGACAGGTTCTTGTACACTCAAAATACAAGCACATTTCCGGGCATTTTGACGGGGAAGGATGGTAAGCTACTTGGCCGATTAATTTACAGGCCTAGAAGCAGTGTGGAATTGGATGAGATGTCCAGGCCGGGCTATTATTTACAAGCGTTGTCGAAATGTACAAAGAGCGCATTCCTGGATGCATACGAAAAAGCGGCCCATATTCTCCATCAATTGTGGGACCATCATCTTTCCAACAACTTGCAGACTGGCGATATTTCAATGAGCGCGGAAAGTTTTGGGCACACCTACAAAAATTGGCATTTCGAAGGGATTCCAGTTCCGGCTGAAATATTTATGAACAAGTTCCGCGCGCTGTTCGAATCAGCGTTGGACCAGAAATGGAATGAATGGTTTGCAAGGATTGAGGAGTGGAATCACACGGTGCGAGCTGGGAAGGCGCGTCGCCGTCCTCTTCCGAAAGCAG
The DNA here is from genome assembly GCA_034687055.1 of Heteromurus nitidus. Classification (NCBI taxonomy): domain Eukaryota; kingdom Metazoa; phylum Arthropoda; class Collembola; order Entomobryomorpha; family Entomobryidae; genus Heteromurus; species Heteromurus nitidus. The sequence goes on from JAQFZW010002923.1 coordinate 8,543, forward strand.
TTTCCATCAGTGACAACATTATCGTTGTGTTTTATCTGCACTTTGCTCTTTTGGTTGGGGCTTTTCTTGCATTTCTTGCGGAACACAAGGAGGGTGGCAGGCTACATTTTCGGAATTTGCTCTTGAAGATGTTGGGATTGGTGATGCCTAATTATAATCAAGATATTGTGGCACTTAAAGTTATTTTTGATGAAGAAATGTGAACATTAAATATAATTATTTTAGTTACTAAATATTTAATGATTACTTTGTGAACAATAGGCAGTAAGGGTCGAATCATGAAACTTTATCGCAAAATAAACAAGCTTACTGCAACTACTTGGCAGCACGAATATTGAAGTGGAAACCCAACCCCACAATTTTTTGTACTCTTTCGACTTCAACCGCAATACATAATATCATGCACACTTGGCCATATATTCAGGAGCATCAATTGCAACACATTCTGGATCGTTGACAACACGGCCGTGTGTTGTGCATTACATTCAACTGTCCATATCGTGAAAATCCTTATCGCAGTCTGTTGTCTCTCTTCCCATTATTTTCGATACTGGAATGTATAGATATCAGATCATGTGAGTTGAATAAATCCTGTGCCACGTTTTCGCTTGAACAACGCAGTCCACTTGAGTTTAATATTTAAAGCCCGACTGCCTGACTCACTGAGGTAGTAACCATTCTCCCGAGTTCTGTTCATCATTCATCTGTTCACCATGTCTTCCGAACAAAATGTTGAGAAGTACTCTCCGGAAGAGTACACCTCATTGGAGGAAACACGCATCAAGGAGTTTCGAGCCAAGGTATCCGACCTTAATCTAACTTCCGAGTGGCTTGAAGACGCTCACCTGATCAGATGGCTCCGTGCTCGGGATCTGGACATTGAAAAGGCGTACACAATGATAAAGACCAGCTTGCAATGGAGGAAGGACAACAACGTCGACGGGATCGAGGAAAGGGAGGAAATTCCTGATGAGTTTAAGAGGAAAACCCCATTCGCCCTTTGCGGACTGGACAACGGAGGCTATCCAGTTTTGTTGATTCCCTTTGGAAGTCAGGACATGCGGGAATTTCTGCAAAAGTATGGTCGGGAGAAACTGTATCGCTTCCACCTGGTCAATTTCGAGAGGATGATGAAAATGCTTCGAGAAGAAAGTCAAAGACAGGGTCGACCCGTGACACAATTCGTGGAATTGATGGACTGCGAAGGGTACAATTTTCGGCAAATGCTATCAAAGCAGTGCCTCGACTTCATGGGGGAAATTCAAGCCGTGATGGATAACCACTATCCGGAGATACTCCGTCACGCGATGATTGTGAACGCGCCCAAGATTTTCCACGTTTTCTTCAACATTGTCAAGCCCATCATCCCGAAGAATACTCTGGAGAAGATGTACATTTACGGGACGGATAAGGAGAGTTGGCAAAAGGTCGTCGTTGAGAAGTTTGACCTTGAGCAGATTCCACCGAGGTGGGGAGGAACTAGGGCTGGCTCAGACGAGTTCTGCTCGAAGGATGAGGAAATCTGGCTAAATGGACCAGTTCCACTTTCTCACTTCAACCAAAGTACTTAAGCAAACCTTTACAAACGCTTTTCACTTTTAAGAATGTTTTTCTAACTTTGGCTTGTGTTTTATAGACGAGGCAGATCCAACACTGACTTTGCTTACGCTTGATGCTGGAGATACTTTCGAAACGAAATTCAAGATCACTCAACCCGACTGCTTGATTGGGTGGAAATTCCGGTCGGAAGAACATGACATTGGATTTAAAATCCTGTTTGAAGGTGAGGTTGTTGTGCCACTGACCCGAGTTCCCTCGTCAATGGAGTATCAGGAATCCACTCACGCCTGTGACAAACTCGGAGTGTACACGTTCGTCTTTGACAATTCGTACAGTATGGTCAGGGCGAAGAAGGTGTTCTACAATGTCTATCTTATTGAGCCAATAGAAGTCAACCAAGCAAACTAGAACAAATATTTTGCTGGAGAATTGTCAGCATATTTGACAGCAACTTAATAAGAATTGTCATCATGAAAATGTTAGTTGAAAAATAATTCTTCATAAATAAAATTAATTAATTTTCCTTGTAAACTCCTTTCATATATTATGTTGGCATGGTTCGCACACTCGAGTCGAGTTATTACCTGTTGTTCCATTTTCCATTCCAGCGCGTGATTAATGTTCCATAATGAGCTTATCTTCTTCACCTTGTCATACCAGCATTAACACATCAAATAAAAGCCGCACTGAAGGAGATAACGGGTTATTGTGAACTCATATACGCGTTTGCTATATTTAAACAATTCAGCTCAAAGCAAGGTATACTCTGGCAATATATTTCAGTGAGCAGGTCGTAGTAGAATTTATAACATGTGGGGGCGAGAGCATTTATAACATGAGCTTGTGGGCAAATTTTAATTAATTTTAAGGCAGGGCAAATCTGCCTTGTCTTGTGATACTCTTTCTGGCTAGCTATCTGTATATGGAATCTATTTTGCATATGAACAATGATACCCCAAGATAAACAAATGTAGATACATACGAACACTATGTAATTGGCAAATAGGGAATTCAAATATTTCGAGCTCAAGCTCAAAGTGCTCTTTTAAAATGCTGTTTTATTCTTGAATTCAGCCAGACATCGTTTCCTTTTTCGCAAAGTCTTGCAAAACCCTTCTCCACAGGAAACTATTCTTCTACAACTGGGACTCGTTGAAAAATGAATTTTGCATAAACCCGGAATGTTCTGAAATTTTGCTACATTTTCCTCGTATCAATTCACCCGCTCGAGCTCTACCGTCATCCCGATAAACCCATTTTCAGCAAGATATTGACATGTTTTCTCATGTCGATGAAGTTGTATCACCTCGTTGTCCTCTCGTTTTGTCACAAGCACTCCCATGATTTTACTCTCTTCTTGAACGAAATGATGAAATTTGAAAGAAAGCATTTTCGGGAAGATGGTGCATAATCAGTCTATTTAAGTAAACTCAAAAATTTCGTAACTAAATTTATTTTGTTTTTAAATCTTTTCAAATTTAGACAGCGAATTCTGGAAAAAGCAACTGGACGCAAGAGTTGTTCGGTTCATTTTGAAGGTGTTTCCGAGGCTTCTTGATTTCACCGTTTGCTTCGTTCTCATCACTGGCTTATTAGTTCCCAAATCATCCTTCAGCTTGTTGGTGGCTCTGGTTTCGGATGATCAGACATTAGAGGTCCAACATGGACTCGGCTTCTTATCATCGCTGCTCTTTTTCCTGGTCTCGGATTTTGTGACGAATGTGCTGAGTTGTGCCATCTTTGTCAATTTCACTTTTTCCTCTTTTGCTCTCAAATGCATGATTATCAACTTCCTAAGATTTTCAAATAAATCCTTAAGGGGGCTTATTTTTAAAACATTAATTTTCCATTCTAAAAAATCCTCTTTATCAGCGAAGTAACTACAACAACCCATACTGGAAGAGAGATTCATTTGGAACTGAGAAATTCAAATATTTCCTCTCCGTCTATTGCAAGCGGAATAATGTGGCAGAAATAATGCTTGTATGGGTTTCCATAATGATTAGACACGGCCGATAGGATTCCTGCTCTAAGCCTAACACTAATGTAATTTTCCTTCTATCTGTCATGTTTGTGCTTGTTCACTACGAAAACGAAAATACCAGCCTCGTGGTTGCCCGTGAGGAGCCGAAAGTAATTGCTACTTCTTTGAAGGAATTCGTGGACAACGGCTACAATATCTTTTGGCCATCTCCGGCTTATTGGGGTGACCAATATTCTGTGTTACTCCTTCCACAGCTTAAATCATTGGAAAGACTAATAAGAACTGAGGAGAAGCAATTGTACAGTTGCATTTATCGAAACATTGAAGCATTGTAACGGAGTCCCCTGTTCGATAAAATTGCTGGAGCCAAATTTGATTTTAAATACGCTACATGACTTATAAAATCTGGTTTGCCACTTTTCATCCCGCTTGCTCACCATCTTCAAACGACCGCTATGGACATGGTTGATCTTGTGCAAAATTTTCGTCGACTCTTTACGCACATCAACCATTCCTCCGACAAGGAAAATTATGATTGTTGTCCCAAGCTCCACACAGATTACGAACAACGCAATGTGCAGAATATTTTCCAAAGTCCAGGGCAACTTGACCAAAGTGGTCAAGCCCAAGCAGAGGACTCCCATCGCAGCAGCCATAATCAACGGCAAGACAACACCAGCATTTATTGAGTTAATGAAAGTTGCCAACAACTGAATTTGTCTGTACATCAACGCCATTCTAACCTCTGACTTTTTGCGTCCGACGTACATCTTCCAGAACCTTTAAATTTAAAACGTTTGAGATTTATATGCGCATTCTCTTAATTCCAAATGGTCTAAAAATCAATTATTATTTGTACTTTCGGAGAAAATTCGTCAAACACATTGGGAGCAAGACGAGATAAACGGCGCCGACAAAAACACACACATGCGTTGAGAAAGCTACAATCCAATGGTTGAACACAAAAATTGCGAGCTTGATCAAGAAACCGTAGAGAGAAGACGATGATGGTGAACAATCGCAGAGAAGCCAGTATCCTGCGAGAGAAGGCTGACACGGATTTCGCCAGTGAATTCCGTAGACAGCGAGCGGTGGATACCAGAAATCAATGGAGTAGGTAAGGTAGACAAAGGAAATGTTGAGCTTCTCAATCAACGACATGTCCCACAGCCTCACATTTTCTAGTACAAAGCAATTTTATTAAAATGGTTTAAAATAAAATAAAGTCAATTCCTGGAATATTTAAATCAGCAGCGTGATCTACCTTTATCAAAATTTTTAGTAAATTGAAGAAAGGCGTTGATGGTTTTGATGTATGTGCGGAAATTAGTCAGGGAATTGCCAACGGTGACATTCAGGTAGGAGATAACCAACACGAGAAGACTACTTGCGATTATCTGGCTGCTACTCCTACTTTCCGAGTAGTAAGCGTGCAGTATTATTTGTGCAATTAGACCAATTGTCACAAAAGTATGCAACATGTATTTCAGCTTGAGCTTTTTCTGACAATTTGCTAAATCGGGAACTGTGCCCAGCTCTTCTTTTTGACTGTCCCATCGAAAGAGTACACCATTCAACTTTCCGACGAGGTTGCAGTGCTTCTCAAAAATTCGTCTGTATTGATCCAACATGTTTCTTGGAAGCTCCGAAGCGGAATAACTGGAACAGTGTGTTGTTGGGTTGAGAGACGCAAGGAAATTGAAATTGGACGCGTGTCTTTTTGGTTTGGCAGGAGAACGCCTCTGTTGAAAAAGAAAGAAGGACGAAACCTAAGACGATAGCAATTTGATGAAGACATATTTCCTACTTTTTGATATTTAAAACAAATATTTCATTAAAGTCGGATAATTTATTGGACGTAGTCTAATATTTTCACAATAATCTTCGGAAAATAAATTAAATTATGAAGGTGGTATTTGGTTTTGATATTGTTAATTAAAGAATTATGTCGATCAGCAAAGTTTTAGAATTTACTTAACATTTGCTTAATGGTCATATGGTCATACCCACATCGAGCTTCTTAATTAGCAAATTTTCATCGGTGTCCCAAGCTGAAAACAATAATAATTATTTTAATTGTTCCTGCAATCATTGACATTCATCTTCAATGATTGTCAATGCCTGTGACAAGGCATTGTGAGTATGGTAACCTGCAAACATCAAACTATTGACGGAACTTATGTGGAATAAATTATATGCCACCACAAGACAAGTTATGTATTCTTAAAATCGATGCTGGAGAAAAACTGCGAAAATTCGGCATGAGATGTAAGGCATAATCCGCCATTCCATTATTTCAACTGTCGAGCAGGAAGGGTAAGGCAAATATGCATATCAGATTATGCCATGCTTAAATTATTCGTTTTCATCTTAAAATCCAATTTGCTTCATATCCTCTTTTGCGATGTTCCAAATATTATTATTATTATTATTCCAATTAAAGGTATTGGTTTTCTTATAATCAAAGTTTGAAGTGGAAGTTAAGGCCTAACACACCAACAGAATGTCGAATTTGGTTGAACGAGATGATGAATTTAAATGATGAAAAGCCTTTTAGAATCGAAGACAATATTAATATTACAAATGTTGCCTACGAGTTCTAACTTGATTGAATACTTATATATAATTTAATTGAGTAGAACGTTTCCAATTTGGAGTGGAGTGTATTACATGATTTATTTTTATGAACACCACATATTACCGAACGCAGAGCTTGCTGTATGAAAATTTGTATATATAAAAATTGTGTGTATGTATGTGTACATTGATACGTTCAAGGAACGATATTTGTAGATTTGAATAAGTGTATTTT
>JAQFZW010002924.1:0-14897 GCA_034687055.1 Heteromurus nitidus
GTGTGTGTGTGTGTGGTTTGGTAGGACACACGGTGGCATTGTGGCTACGACTTTAATTCATTCCGTTAAAAAACTAATTTCCCCATTGATTTGGAAATGAGGGCTTTTTCTCTTCTCGCACGTCTCCGTCTTCACCAGCTGAAGGAACGCTGTGTTTGTTTGAGTTTGAGTGCGATTGACGGCACCCCTGGAGAGTCATAATGGATGCCTGGGATGGTGGTATTTACCATCACAAAATGGCATGTGCAACGTGTACTTATTATGATACACATAAGAAAAAGTATATACTTACGGAACCCTCCCTCTAATAATGCTTCTGATAAAAAAACGGTTTAAATGCGAGAATGGAAATCATCATCTTCGAGAAAGAAGAAAAGAAATCTCTGCACCACTCTCACCGCAAAAACCAAAGAGAAAGAGTGCCTTTATAGAACTTTTTTTTAGTAAATTTTCTCTTTTCTTCTTTTCTTAATATATTAATCCAGTGTATACGCTTAAACACATACGTTCCTTTCTACCAGATGATTTGTATCATCAAAACCAAACCCAAAGAATAAAAATGAGAAGGCAGAGGAGAGAAAAAATAAGTGAAGAGAAAAGAATGGAAAAAATAAAGTTGGTTTAACAAACTCACAAGGACACGGTGATGATGATGGTGGTGTGCGATTATGGCACTTGCTAACTATTCTTTATTCTTCTTTTTTTCTCCAGAAAAAAAAAACTTTTTCTTCTGTTTACTTTCCATAAATGGCTGCTTCCTTTTAAAAAAGTAGAACTAGAGCTAAAGTAGGTATACTAAACTACAAGAAGATTTAACCTTTTTATATGTCCTTTTTTACTCTCACTTTTTTCTCCCATTTTTTTGGTACGGGGAGCTACGTGAAATGGCATTGTCATCGGTTTTTTCTTCTTTTTTTCTTTCAAAGTTAAATGCATAAGGGTACCATAGCTTACCTTTTCATGGGTTCAGAGTAACAATCAGCTTTCAAGAGTGTCTCCCACCCTCTCTTCTACTTTTCTCTCTCGAACATATGCGTTTACCATAAAGTCTCGAGAATGTCCTCTCTTCTCTTCGATATAGTTCTTGAGCAACCTTCACACAAGAGAAAGTTAACTAGGGAAAAGGAGGAAAGTTTTCACTTTTCCACCAAAGAAAAAAAATCCACGCACACACAAAAACCATTCACGGTAGAGTATAATAATATAGTTGTGTGTATATATGTGAATGAGTGTGTGTTTGTGTGTCCTTCATATACCTTAACTGTCCTTTCCTTCTCTCGTGTATTTTCCCTGCCAAAAAAGACTAGACTCCTCTCAAGGAGGTCGTCAACTCCAGAGAAGATCCTTATTTTAATGACAATTATCCTATTTTTCCGGAATCGGCAGGAGAACTATAAAAGACCATCTCTCGCTCTTCTCGCTCCCACACTTTCTCAAGATAGCCATATACCTGCCACTTCGTCTTTTCTCCCTGGAAAAAAAATTCTCATCAGGTAAGTAAAATGTGGAAGAAGAAAGGATGAGAAGCCATCAAGGCAAGGGTTCCCATCTTCACACTTCTGTCAAGCCATACCACATCGTCCTTCGCATCTCTCTCTCACTCACAAGCCGTCCGTTCCACAATTCATTTACGGAATAATGGTACTCTTCCCACACAAACACAAAACCACAAGAGTAGTTTGGAATGAGAGAGTGAATGAATATATATACACACACACGCACACACACAAGTTTTTTTTCGAGGACAAAAGCTATTTTACTTTTTTTCTCTCCCAAAAGAACCAAGTGCCACCACCAACTGGTGTGAGAGCATATGGAAAGGTAGTTAGCATATCCAGAGAGAGAGCGTTGAAAGGGAGAAAAGTCGTTATTCAGTCAGAGTTAGTCCTTTTGTCTAACTTTCTTCACTCTTCTGGTGAGGTTTGCTTGATTCGGTCCTTCTATCGAGATCGAGAGAGAGTCTTTTCCTGCTCACTCCCTATCAAACGTCGTGAATGAATAAAAAAAAGTAAAGAGAAAAGTTGCGGGATGATGGCTTTACATAAAAATGGAAAAGTCTTTCTTAAACAAGCGAGAAAGACTTTCGACACGTTAGCGTCGTTAAATTGCTTGCTTCACTTCACTCGCTTGCACATACACCCATCACCCATGCAAATACTAAAAAGAGCTCGATCCGCGCGACTCCATCTTTGTCACAGTCAAAATGGAAATGATGATAATGGGCAGACTGGTGATGGGGACGATGATGATGATGTACAACTGTAAATTTCCAGATGAAGATAAGATCAAGGTGATAATGATAATGACGAGGAATGCTCCCCAACCATTTGCGGTAGATCAATATTTTTTTAGTGTGGAGGGAGGCAGACGACTGATGAGGAATGATTCCAGAATCGTTTTCTTTTTCTGTCACAAAAGAAACTTTTTTTCCTGCTTCTTCGCTCTGGTTCAACAAGGAAACAAATTTGTTCAAGTATTATCATAAGATGACAAATCAGGTCAAAGTTTTTTGTTGTTGAGAAAAGTTAAACTTCCACTTTCAAGTAGGTATGATCATCCTTGAGGAAGGAAACTAGTTCTTATGCAGATTAAGGGCCAACTTGTCACAAGAAATTATTCACTTTTCCCCTTTTCCCAAGTACAAAGGCAAAAGGGAATCGTCTCGACTGGAAAAGTATCTTGAGATGATGATGCTTGAGATAATGTCCTTCAGAGAGAAAGTTTCTTAAAAAATATTTTGTGTATCTTTGAGTTGACTCTTCTCAGGACAAACAAGTGCGTTTTTTCTAGTTGAAATTAGCTCAAGTGGAGAGTTTTCTCTAGAAGGATTTCTCTTAGCTTCTCCTTCTTCTTCTCTCTAACTTGACTTTCGAGTGAGTGACAGGAAATGACAAGTTGTGAGCTTGATGCAGAGTAAAAAAATCTTTGAGCATATACGAGCCAAAGTGTGGAGTTAGGACATGGGCTTCTTCGGAAGTGAAGAAAAAATGGAGGTTGACACTGAGCGAACGTGATTTGAGTTGAGGAACAAAAAAAATGCGACGACGACGTTGGGAAGTGGTGGCCTTTGAGTTCAAAAGGCTCAAATGTGACTTGCTCTTGTTGAGTAGTTTGCGCTGATTCTTTAAAAAAAATCACAGGGTTCTTGTGATGATGAGCACGCAAACCAATGTACAACACTCCATGTATTTTTTTTATCCGCAATCCACAAAGGCGATTCGCAATTCTCTGTTGTGTTCTCTGCTGGAAAAAAATAGTGGACTTTCTATAATATTCAGAGTGTGCCAAACTCCCTCTCGAGTATACTTTTTTTTCTTGTGAGGAGGACGACCGCTTTTTTTTCTCTCTCTCTCTTGTTGTACGTGAGCTCATGAAAAGGATTTGTTTAAAAAGTCCTAAAAAATCGATTTCGTTACGCGAAGAAAAAAAGGATTTAGAAAATCGCTGACTAAACACAAAAAGAAAACCAAAGGAGAGCCTTTGTCGTCGCAGTTATGAATGTGTGCTGTATTAACAGTGACGGGGAGCCCGATGGGAATAATTTTTTACAATATTCCTCGCTGCTCCTCTTTTGTGCTCCACTCTCTTTCAATTCAGACAATTGGCCGAAGAAGAAATGTATGATTTGATGATGATAAAAAATGTATATTATTTTTATATGTGCAACTTGTGCTTTTATCGAGCAAAATGACAATGACACATTTTTAAACAGTTATTTTCCCAGAGGTTGTTCTTCTGACATTTTGATATCCATATATTCCTTGGAGAAACAATGAGATTACATTTCCTCATTTTCCATCACTTTTTTCTCTTTCCACCCATTTATTTTCCAGAAAGGCATAATGCCTTGAGGCGAATTCCACGCGCTGCGAGAAAGTATATAAAAGTTTAGATGAGATTATGTAATATGCTTTCTGTTCGTTCGAGGAAAAGACAAGAAGCACAAAAAGATTTGGAAACCCACTTGAGAAAGTCTTTTGTTTTTTTCCTTAGTTCAGTTTTGAGTTCAAGGATTTCCGTACATTTCCTCCAATTATTACGGTTGATAGGTTGCAATTTTTCATCTTCCCGAAACAAAGCGGGATCAAGTTGAGGAGAGAAAAAACTAGCACAAAAGTGGAATATTATCCACAAGTCAAAGTCAACTGGAACAAGTTCACCGGAAATGAGTAAAAAAATTTGCGTGCAAGTACACACACTTATATATTTTTTGTCACTGGAAAAAATGTAAAATGTTCGTTGAGAGAATGTAATCAGCGGAGAGAGATTACATTAACACAGACGAAGTGACGGGAAAACAACTTGTTTTCCCCCTTGTTTCACTGAATGAGGAGAGCAAAAAGCAATTGCCCCTCAAGATATATTTCCGGATGAAGGGAAAAACGTTCTTCTCTCTCTTTGAGAAATGCACATAATCTACTTCGAGATTTCAGAGAGTAGAATACAGTCTTGATGAGTGACTAGAGAGGAACAAGCTTCGCTGCTGAGATTCTCACTCTGGAAGCGAGTCGGAGAGTGAACCGCTCACCAGACTAACTTATCCTTTTCGCTCCGTGGAACGAAAAAACAAAAAAAAAATTGAGAGAGCGAAGAGCGAACCCGGTGTTTTTTTTACATTCAGACCGTTTATGCTCCTTCATCCTTCCGCAAGCACAAGCATACTGGAATTCAAGGCAGAGTTGCATTCTCCTCTCGTTTATATATACTCCAGCACCAGGAGAAAAAAGGTGAAGACTGGGAACTGGGAAGAGAGAATATTTTTTTACTTTGGGCTTTGTCATAAGGAAGAATGGGAAGGAGAGAGGAGTAAATGTTCATTTTCCATACTTGTCTGAACGTGGATATGCTGCGCGCACACATGGGCTTCTTCTTCTTCTTCCAGAGAACTTCCAGTGGATGAGTATGATACTTGTGCTCTCTCTCTTTCTCTCACTCGCTTTCCCTTTTCCTTCCATGCATACTTTTTACACGTAATGTACAAGTGTCTTGTGGATTCCTGGAGTGAAACAAGCGGCTTCATGACAAGCCTTTACTTTCTCCTTGGATTTCATGCAGATACACATTATTTTATGCGGGGCAAAGCCTCCTTTCTCTTCTTCACTGTACAACTTTTTTCTCTTCTTCTCCAGAATAACACACAAAAAATGTATCTAAATATTCCATAAGCAAAAAAAGGCTTATAACTTTATGGCTCATTTTTGATTCAAGGAAAATATATATAAAAAAAATAATATGTATTCCAACTCCAGCCTTCTTCAACTTGTTTTTCTTTGTCCTTCCTTTCTCTTCTTTGAAGAAGAAGAAGAAGAAAATTGTGTCGACGACTGTTTACATTCCGCGGCACATCTTGATCTTTCCTCGCCGCCGTGAATACCTTACTCGTATTTATTGCTACTTTCCGAATTTACCGACGGTTTTACCCTCCGTGTGGAATATATTATTATGATAATTTCCTTCCAGAGAAAGAGAGAGAAAATATATACTTACATAATATTTTTCGAAGAAAACGGAAGGAAAATACAGTGTGTGTTTCTCCGCAAAAAAAGAAAGCTGTTAACTTTATTCTGGAGAGGTAGGTCGGAGTGAGCTAACTAAATCCCGTCTTTGTTTACTGCTCCATTTTACTACTTCCTTTCTCCCTAAACTCTTTTCCCTAAAAAAGATTTTCTTGAGTTGTTCTTGGTATCTTCACCATCTTCTCAAGAAGCATAATTTCATGGTCAAACATGATATCATCGCATTGTATCAGATCAACGTTTTCTGTTTACCAAAGAAATCAGCATTTTGCAACAGAAAAAAAGAAACTTGGAAAATTCCTATTGATTCACTCGAGTTGAGAATGAGCGTATATTTTTTTCGCATGCTGAGCTGAACTCTTTTCTTCTTCTTTTATTCCACAGCTTACCTTTACCTTAGAGAATGAGAGTACAAAGTTGAAGTTGAAAACACACACGCAAAAAATTTTCCATCAAAAGAATACATCTAAATTTAAGGTAAACACAAGGAATTTAAACTGGTATACCTTAACTCTTCTCCACACCAAGGATTCCGCAAGTGTGTTGGCAGAGATGAAGAAGAAGGACGCATCCTCCTTGAACACTTTTTCTTCTTCTGTCCTTCTTTTTTATTTTGTCTTTTGTGAATACAAGTACACAGTCGCTGTTCGTTAGGAAAGTTTTGGAAAAAATATTACATATTCTTGTTACAGCTTCGGAGAAATATTGAATAATATTTAACTCTGTCTTTCTCTCTCTCTTTCTCAAGCTGTTCCCATCTGCTTCCAACTATGTAAACGTGTACACATATTTTTTGTACTTTCTCCCTTCTCAACCCAAGTTCAAACAAAGAAAGATGGGGAAATTGAACGCATTCAACATTCCACTGTTTCTTTTTTTAAAAAAAAAGAAGATTTTTTTTCTCTTTCTTTATATATTGTCTTTATGCATAACATATGGAGGGAAAAGTTGGGCGAGACAATGGAAGGTAGTGAGAGAGTAGGAAGGGATGTGACGCTTGGTATTCTGATTTCGTCTCCGAAGCCAATTTCACTGTCAGCAACTTCTTGACGTGGGTGGTGGCTCTCCCTCCAAATTCACGTTTCACGTCCACTTTTCCCTATATAAACAAGACTACACACATCGAATTTACTGTATTGGGAGGGATATATGCATAAATATATAAATGTATTTATTCTACGCAATTTTCCCACACACACGTACGTTTCCAGTATTTCTGTATTGAATTGAGAAATCCAGCGTTTTGTACCTGCCTCCAGAAAGAAAAACAAATAAAAGAGGAGAAGTAGCTTGATCGCCTTTTTCACGTTGTGAATAAAACCAAGCTCAACAACTTGCATTTCGAAAGCCAAAAGTATAGTCAGGCCAAGCCCAAGCCCAAAGGAAAAGGGGAGAGAAAGAGTTGAATTTTTAAACAAGGGAAACTATAGTGGTCTATGGTCTACAGTTAACACGACATGTCCATCAGAGATTGTTGAGAAACACTTTTTTTTGAAGACGCACGAAATATGTAGAAGAATGATGATGATGGGTGGGCTTGGATGGGCATTGTGCAAAACTTGACTATTGTTCTCTGCTCTGATGATACTCTTAAAAATAGACTTGGGCAGAACTATTTTCATCCTTTTGGAATTGGAATGTGCATTCAGAAAATGCACCACAATCATTCGTATTTCGTATGCGTGAAAGAAGTGATGGGTGAAATAGAGAATGAATACACAAGTGTTGCAGTAATAAATACGGGAAAGAGGGGAAAAATTCAAATATACTTTTTCTATCTGAACCGAAGCTTCTCCCCTTCCTCCTTCATTTATCAAAAGCGGAAGGAAGACAGACCAGCATTTATAAAAAGGAATAAATTCTCTCTGCATATGGCAATTCTTTATGTAAGAATGTAAAAGCGCGCGTGTGTTTTGTGCACACTTGAGTCAATCCACATCCACCAAAAAAGACTCTTTTGAGAGCTGGAAGAAGGGCAAGCTGGAGAAATGTCAGGATATGTGAGGATTGATTGTGTTGATTTGACATGAAACTGACACGATGGAGAGAGAGAGAGAGAGAGAGAGCGAGAGCACAAAAAAATCTTGATGCATTTCATACGCCAACGTCAACATCGGCATATCAATAAGAAAAATTTCTACCAAAGTTTATGTAACATAATATCCTCTCTCCCCAAAGTCCAGAAAATATATTGGAATTGATCTTGTGATGAGTGATGACGATGACAGTATATGTGAGTGTGGGTATATTTGTTCGATTTCTCAGGGAGAGACTCTTGTCATAAAATGAAATCCAATTTTTTTCCTACTAAAATATTCTCTTTTAAGTTACTGCTTTAAAGAGGGCAACATTAGTATTTGTGGACTTTTAATATGATTCGTTGCAAATAAGTGGAATATCATATTATTTTTTGCCCTTTCCTTTCCTTCATGGTTGACATACGCACGATTTTTGGCTCTTCGCTTTTTACTGTTTTCACTCATCGTCTTCATCATTCCTATTTGCTTTCATTATTGAGTTGTAAAAAGTAGAAGTGTATCTTGTTGTGCGTATATATAAACAAGCTTTCACTTTCGAAAAGAAAGTTTATTTCCCTGAGAGTATAGAGAAAATGAGATTAAAGATAATGTTGACTTTGCCTCTTGTATTTCTCCCCAGGTTGTAATCGTAAATATCGTAATGCATGCAAACAGGATGCAACTTATATGCATAATATATCAAACATCGTATCTCTCTCGTATCCTCTCGTCTCCTGCTTCCATTCATTCAGCTTGGAATGTTTCTGCGCCCGGCCCAAGAGGGTAAAATTGTGAGATGGAAAAGTTGTCGAGAGTGTGTGTTCTTCTGGGTTTGGTATTGTTGGCAGAATAAATATAAATGTTGCGAGTAATCAACTCTGGCGGATTTATGGAACAAACACGTAAATAAATAGGAAGTGTATCATCATTCCTTTAGAAGGAAGGTAGGCTTTACTTTGGTTTGGAAGGATTATTGGAAGAATTTTACATTTTACTATTTGTTCAGTTCAGTGTGGCTACAGAATGTGTGCATAGTTTTTAAGCGTATACACATTTGAGACAGATATTCATCATCATCCTTGTGTCGTTACGTAGTCAGGATCATTGCTCTTTCAAATTTTCTGTTTTGTGGGCTCTAATTGCGAGCACTCTTTTATCTCTTTTCACATGGAAAATGAATGTGAGCAAGGATGAATTAGGCAGTTCCGAGCAGGATTTAGCATTTCAGCTTTTGTGTGGAGAAAATGAAAATTTTCCACGAAACTGCATTTTGTGTGTGTGCTTACGTTTTAATGAAATGAAATGCATATAGATGTACACGCATACACAAAAGTACTACATACATAAACACATCACCCGTGGTCTCGTCCCGTGATTATGAAGCATTTTCCAAAAGGATTGTCTCTGTAAATTCTAATTTTCTTTCTTGTCTGGCATCCAATCCAGTTCAGTAGTGTGTACAGTACAGTAATTGACTTGCTTGTTGAAAATCAGTGTCTCCTCGTCTCAGCTTGAAAAAAATATAATCTCTTAGCTTAGATATACAATGTGTGTGTAGGAACTCTCGGGATATAATGGGAGCGACATGTGTATTTCTGGTGACACTTGAACGTGGCTAAAATGTGATCCTAATCAGATCCTCTTGCAATTACGACTCCTACAGTTTTCTGTGTACTTTTCTAATGCTCTCTCTCTCTCTTCCCGTTCTTTTTTTGATAGCTAACATCATTTCCAGCAGCAAAAACACATTATATCCCACTTCACTTTCACGCATCAAGATTATATCCGAGTAGCATCAGGGTGGCCATGATGGTCTTCTCATCTTTTCTCTCTCTCACTCCCTCACTCCTCTTGTCCCCGATTGCGATACAGATATGGTGGTATGGTGTGTGTGTGTGTGTGGCCCTGCATAAACTTCGAGGAAAAAGGATGCGAGAGAGGAGAGAAAATCAAAAAATCTAAACAACTCCTAAATTGGATTGGAGAATGCATTCAGAAACAGAGAAAAAGAGGAGCGAGTAGGAGAGGAAAGCAAAAAGGGGGAATTAACAAAAAAATCTCATCAACTCTCTCTCTCTCTTCGCCTTTTGCTTTCACTCCACTCTCCTGTCTTCCCGTTCTTCATGCAGTTTCCCTCTTCCTCAAAATTCACTCACATTTACAATGCACACGCACATCACATCCACAATCCACAAACAAGCAGAGATACATACAAACACTTTGTGATGGAGTGCGTCTAGAAAAGGAATCTACTCCTGAGTTTCTGGAAAAAAAGATGACGTGAGAGTCGTGAGTCGTGAACTGAGGAAAGGGTAAGAATGCTTCATGTGTTCACCACAAGACGAATAGAGTAAATGGTACATGGTCCTTTTTAAAGTGGGCTTGATGATGTTTGATATCCTCGCGGGAATTGGAACGCAACAAGCATAATATAGACGAAGACATGGAGAAAGCTAGCATATTAGCAAAAAAGGGGGATTGAAGAAAAAAGTGCAATGAATGAGTGAGTGAATGTGTGAGTACACCAACCAGAGATGATGACGATGATGATGATTCCTCTTGATGTTGTTACGCATCATCCTCAACTGAAAATTGCTGATGGTCAGAAAATGGTCTGGTTCGCTTTTTCCTTCTATGATTTTCATCTCTTCTTTTTCTTCTTGCAGAAAAGAAGACTCCGATCCGAACTCTTGCTCTCACATTCATTCTTGGAGATATTTTTTTTGTGCTGTGCTCACGATAAAAATGGCAAGGTCCCTGGAGAGAATTTGGATAGTACGAGTCTACTCACAACATTTTTCCACTTTTACTCTCTCTCCTTGTACTCGACATTAAGATAAAAAATTCTCCTCCTTTAGTAAATATTCGCTTTTTTGTGAGGATCAGGACATTAGGCTTGTATAATGTGTAATAGCATTTGTATTAGACTCTCTTATCTCTGGACCAGGACCAGAGCTAGACGACTGTCTAGGATGCCTAAGCTTACTCTAAGCATTTTTGTTTTTCAGCTCGTAGAAATAATACAAGTTTCCATTTGGCATATGGACATATACGCATTCACATACTTATTACTTCTTCTTTTTTTCGCAAAATGTGCCGACAATGGTCTCTTATCGTTCAAGCAAAACTGAAAAAAGTCAAGTTTACAGAAAAGGAGAAATTGTGAGAATGGGAAGAAGAGGGGTTTCCTACCAGCAAAAAGGATATTGACTTTTTTCTCCTTTCTCCAGCGAAAACATGCACTATTGCCATATCAGTTTCTAGTATCTGTCTTGTTTCACCCAGTCAAATGACAGAATCGCTCTAGTCTCTTACTTTCCACAGCCGACTGCAAAAACTACAAAATCTGCAAAAAAAGGAAACAGAATACGAGAAAATGGAATGAATGGTCGAGTTCCTTTCTTTTTAGCTTGTTTAAAAGGAAGGGAAGAATACAAAACGCGTCGTAGTCTACTTAAATCCGGTCTTATGTCTGCCATTCTACTTTTTTCTCTTTTCTCTTGTCCATTCACTTTTACTTTTTTTTTTACTTTTTTTACATTTTTAGGTAAAGCGTAAGACTTTTTTTTCCTGCAGGAGGATATGGTTCATTCGTCTTTTTTACCACGTTCCCATTTTCCTTTCTCATCACGAAGATGATGATCGGGAAAGTGCTTGCTTTTTACTTTCTCTCCAAACGAAGAAGGACAAAAAAAAGTAGATGACTTGCTTTTGGTGATGATGATGTTGCGTTTGCTGCTCTTGCTGGCTTGATAGCAAATGCATGTCTGCCGGTGGACAATTGTAAAAAAAAGAAAGTAAGTGGAAGATGGTGGCTTAAAAGGTATGTTGTATGCATCGTCATCATCATCATCCTCCTCTCCTCCTCGTCCTCAGCCCACTTTTTAATTCAAAGTGCGGACAATGCAATATACACGAAGAAGCTTCTTTTTATATCCTTTTCTCTTCTCCTCTCTCTCTCTCTCCGCCTTTCGTCCTACAAACCCATTAAGACTTCTGGAAGCATTTTCTCCCATCTCGTTCATTCATCAGCGTGAGAGTGAGAGAGAGTGAGAAAGTGAAGAATAAAATAGTTTTTTTCTTCTCTCGGTGAAAAGTTGAAAACGAGAAAGAAGTTATAAAACCTGGGCTCATCAGCCAGTGTGTGAGCGCCAATCAGCGAGAAGGGAAATTGGACTTGTACATATGTGACAATCCTTTTTTCCTCGAAAAAAATATAGACAATTCGAGAATTGAATGTCTTGAGAGTGTAGGTCTAGTAGAATAGTGGAAGTAGCGTTTCCTTCAGCACCTCCTCCAAATAGTAGTCTTCTCCTTTATAGTGGCTCTCTCTCGCCGTTAATGGAAAAGAAGTATTAAAGCTCTCTGCAATGAAGTATCCCTACCAGCAGCCAGAGAGTCAGCGAAAAGTTGTGGGGAAAATGTGAATAAGCCGATTCTTATTGTACAAAACACTACACCACTGCAGTACTACATTTTACGTGTGCCAACTTCACTTTTTTGTAGAGACGAGGTATTTAATAAATGCATATACAATCTACACAAGAGAAAGCTTCAACGGAGTTTTGGATACTTCGAATTCCGGTTGAAGGACAAAAGCTATAGTGGAGATATAAAAGTGGGGGAATATGCGTATCATTCATTCCATTGGCTTTCTCTCCATTTTTACCCTCCCTTCATCAGCTCCCATTGTTCCCTTTTTTCCATTATTCCTGAGACTCTTTTGTCCTGCTATCTGTTACGCTTTGGCAATTAATGACAGATGCACCGAAATATAAGTTAGCACACCAGACCACTCACACATGTATGCCCGCTTTTGAAAAATGTGTTCTTGTTTTACAGTCGAAAAAACTTTTGCTAATTGTCCTTGAGCGTGGCAGCGGAACCTTGGTGTGTGGTCTCGCCCAGAAAAATAATTATGCCTACACATTCCTTTTGTTTTCATTTTGCCAGGAAGGAAAATATAGTGGACTCGTCTCCGGTTTAAAAGATTTGAAAAGCTGCTTCTCTCTCTCTGCTCTACTCCGCTTCCATTCCAGGGTCGCGCCTTCTAAGAATCAGGCCAATTTAAAGTTAAAAAAGTGGAACATCACCGGATCCCTGCGTAATAAGGCAGATCTGTTCGTTGTGACTCTTGTGGAGAAAGTTTTTTCTGAGTATATACTATTTTACTGGTATTATATTGACACGACTACCCTCGTCTTAACTTAAAAAAACAAAGGTTTTGACTAAAAGAAAAGAGTGAGAAAGGCAAGAAAGAAAAGCATGGGAAAAGTCAAGTCAAGCCAAGCCAAACCAGTCACCATCTCTCTCTCTTTTCCTTCCTGTGCGCCATTTACCTTATGTCAAGTCCAAGTCAAGTCAGTATACTCGTGCTAACAATGAAGTAAAGAGAACACAAGATTATATCCTTGTAAAATTATATGAAAAGACATGGTTGCATGCACAAGAGCAGAGAGAGAAGAGAACACACTATTTTTTTAAAAGCTACAACACGAAACAATACATATTTCTTACGTTCTTCTTGTTCCTTTTTAGCTTTTTGTGCAGCTTCAACATAAGCTTCAGCTTCAACACATCTTATTTTTTACTACATTCCTACCAGCTTTCCCTGTCGCTGTTATTCAGAAAAAAGTTTTCACACACACAAGCAAACTTTTCACCACTTTCTCTCCCAACCGTCTTTTTTCCGAGAGAAAGAGAGAGAGAAAGAAGGGGAAGAAGAGAGAAAGGAAAAAAGAAAACCGCAACTTTGCTCTGTTGTTGTAACCGAACATGTTCGTTTCAACGTGTGTTTTCTTCTACTTCGTCTTGTTGCTATTTTTTGAATGAACAAAAAAAACTATTCCAAACAAGAGCATACACGAAACGTTACGATATAGGTATCATCCAGCTGCTCAAATCACATCTCTCTCTCCCACTCCCACTCTCCACCAAAAATATAAAAGCTTAAATATATTGTGCATATCGTCTCCATATCTTGCAGCTGGTGGATGTAGATCAAATCCAGCCTAAACAAGACAAGAAAATCAAAGAGAAAATATATGTCTTTACCATTCGCCACCATATCTTCTCTATTTTTATACAAAATTCTGGAAAAGACAAGAAATTGTGTGTGTGTATGGGTTATTCCAGTATGGCAGCAGGGCCATATGTACACGACAGATTACATCTATGTAAATCAAGAATAAAAAACGGGGGAAGACCCACTGCTGATACATTTTCCCATCCCGTTTTAACTCTCTCTCTCCCTCTCTCTCTCCATCCTTTTGTGAGAATGAGAACCCCTTTGCGAAATTTTGAGTGAGCTACACACACTCAACTTTCCACATTACAATCATACACTCACCAAGGATTTAATGCACTCTCGACGAGTTCCAAGTTTTTTTTCTGCGAAGAAGGAGAATATTATGAAGAAGCTGTGCCAGTGCTTTATATTGTAAGTCGTCATATTATCTTCATCGCATGTGGTAAAACGTGTATAGGTCCATACACACTCCATATGAAATACATGTACACGTCAACCAAATAAAAGGGAAACCACCACACAACTACAATACATTTAAGCTTGTTATAAGTAATCCCGTCCAAGAAAAGGAAAATGGTGAAAGGAGAAAGGGGACGAAGCTACATGTGCTTTAGATACATACATACTTTTTTATATGGGAGACCACATAGCAAGCTCCTCTTCCTTTTCGTTATGCGCTTCCTCTTCTTTATGTTAATCTCTTGACCATATCTTGACCTAACTTAATAATGGCGATGAAGAGTATTCATATGAATACTAGTCCACTTCCAGAATCCTACGAAGGATACCTACCTTCTTCTCTTGATCCATCATAACTGAAGGTTAGATATACACTCTAGAGAGAGTGGTGGTCTTGGACGATCCTCCTTCAGCGAGTTCATAAAGAATCCTCGAACGATATGATGGGACGGTGGGAGTGAAGGAGGAAATAAGTGGTACATGAGTGGAGTACAATCATAATCATCTTCTTCATCATGCTCAAATTAAATGTGGATTAGATCTCGACTATCCGACGAATATATAGATATGATATATATATTTTTTTATGTTTTGAGTTTTTCACTCAGAATTTACGTCACGCTAGACAGATCACATTACACGTGTAACTATTATTACTTCTGGAGGAATGTTGTGTGTGGGTATGCAACTACTTCACAGGAAGCATTTTCTGTACGTTTTTCGTCTTGGTCCTTGAAGATGTTTCAGGTATTCTTGTCTCACTTTACCCCAGTGGTTTTTCTCTCTCTCTCGCTCTCCCTGGGCTAAACAAACATATCAAACCATACTGACAGGCTGCACGAGGCGATAACTGGGCATTGTATTAAGACCAGACCA
>JAQFZW010002925.1:0-14897 GCA_034687055.1 Heteromurus nitidus
GTTAAACGTTAAGCTCATACAATCTTGCCTTTCATTACAATATTCTAATTCCTTGGGAAAACGGTACCTCATACCATTTATTTCCATCTGGCATGACGTGCCATGCACCGCATCATCAAGCAAACTAACCGCTGGAGAGAGAAATGTACCTTGTGGAGAAAGCGGGAGCAGAGAGGATCGAGAGAGTGGTGCATGCAGCTTTTTTTTACTACAGCCTTAATTATCCATTCAACTGCCTACTTCTCTCTCTCTCTCTCGCTCTCTTTTGCTTTCACTCGGTCGCGTAAAAGGATGCCACTTTGGCCAAAAGATGCAAATGAGCCCATCTTCTACACATGCATAATTCAGACAATGCGTTTCTCCGTGTGTGCATCCACTTTTCAAGAACTGCACAAAAGTCCATTTGCGAAGGGGGAATGGGATAAAGAACTAATGAAATTGTCTCGGCGACTGAAGCACGCTAAAAGCTCCATTTTGAATGCATTTTTAAGAGGAAACCAGGCTCGTGTCGGTCTGTGTTCACTCTTGTTGTTCGCAACGAAAGCATAAGCAACTTCCACATGCATCGTCGGATGACGTGTACCCTCCTCCTTCCCCTCCTTTACTTATCGTCGTCATCATCGTCACCCGCACGGTAGAGTGGAGTTTACACAACTTCTTAACTCAACCAGTTTACTACTTGAGACTTGAAATGAGACAAGTTTTTCGAGTTTGAGTACACAAAACATGCCATGTAAACTGTAAACTTGAAGTGAAATTGAATGAGTGGACCAGCATTTTTGCACGGTTCGTAAAATTAGAATAACTGACAAAGAAAGGGGTTTGATTTAGACTGAAGAGAAAGAATGAGAGAGCTTTCTCCTTAGAATCTCTTTTGACGCTTGTGATTTTGATGATGGCACTCATGTTAATGTACTTTTTCTCTGAATTCGGACTAGACAGAAAATACGGAATATTTAAAGAATTTAAAAACTTTTCTCGCTAATTCGTTCCGTCATGCTTTTAATATATATCTCTTTTGCTTTTCCCACTAATGCACAGTCCCAGTCCCGGTTGCACTTAGTCTCTTTTTTGGTTTTGTGTGCATGCTTGAGCCTCACATCACACGTCCGCCTTTAGATTCATTTCATCTTTTAAAATATTTTAGTTACCCTTTCCGCTCTCTCCATATTTCCCCACTTTCGCATAAAAAGAAGAGAACCCTTTGCCTATTCTCTGAATTGTTTCGCTTTCCTGTTTTTCTTTTCTGAAAAGAAATCTGGATTGCTGCTACCAAGATTTTTATTTTGTGCTTTTATTAGTATTGCGATGGTCTGTTGTCATATCGTGTGGCTCTTACTCAAAACTATTTCTCCCCCACTAACGAGTAAAGTTGAAGTAAAAACCTGGAAAGTGAAGAAGAAGAACTTCTCCTTTTATTGTTTAGTTTTTTTTTCAGGGGATAAACAAACCGTCTTTGCTTATCGCGATCAATGCCAAAAAGTTGGAACAAGTCACTGCAGAGAAGAGGAAGGGAAAAGTATGAAAGACCATGAGGATGATGATGATGATGATGCCTCAACTGCGTACTTATTTCAACCAGGAAAAGACTTTTAAAAAGTAGCAGAGAAGAAGGCCTAAAAGAAGAGACGGGAGTTTCCAATGATGCGTACATGAATGAGGAATGTAGGCACAAAGTTTTGTTGTCTTGCTCTCTCTCTCTCTCTCCTGATTTTGCATGCGGGCTACTAAACATTGCTAACTTTTGCTAGCATTGATGTGTGCATAAAGTCTTCTTCTCCTCCAATTTTCTTCACTTTTTCCATTCTCCTCGTTGCTCCACATCTCAAAACTTTTTCCGCATAAGAAGCATCCCTCCATCCGGATGAGCTTGTTGTGTTTGCGACTTTTCAACAAAATATATGGGATATAAATTCTCTCTCAAGGAACATACATTCTCTTTTTTCGAGAATATGAGGATGTGAGTGGAGGGTGAAATTGAAACGACTCTGGTAAACATGAGAGACACATGAAGATTTGCTTGCGAGTTGGATTGGAGGAGGTTAAACTTGAGGAGAAAACATGCATAATATAATAGTTTTGAGCGTAGTTGATGTGCTGCTTTCCTCCCAACTCAGCCCAACTGATGAGACTGTTTACGTTTCACGGCTTCCACAGATAAAAACAAGACTTTCGGAATGGAACATTCTTTGGCCTCCTTTTTCCTTGTCGTGTTTCCCTCCAAAAAAAGTGCTCAACACAATCTGTGAGCGTAGACATTAAACGTACGTCATCATAGACAGGAAAGCTATATGGGCTTTCACAACCAGAACACATTTTCGCTCAGAAAAGAAGGGAGAGGAAGGGATACAGGGAACAACTTTTTGGCGAGCTTCAGAAAATAACGAAAGGTTAGATTTGGTGTTGTTATTTTAGCGTTTTCTCTAACGATATGGATCTAGCAGATGAAAAAAGCTACGCAGCGTAATGAAGATGGGGGACTACGGCTACACATCATAAGATATGAATCACTTCCGAGATCTTCTCGATAATAAAGTGAACAGGAAGAAATGATATGCATTGAGGTGAAAAACTGGCGATGAGGAAGGAAGGAGAACAAAAAAGTGGAAAGTGTGAACAGGTGACGAGACGACGTAGCGCGAAAGGTGTTTTGGCTACATTTCGAAGGCTCTTACACAGCTACATATCTGCTGTTTCCAACACAAAAAAGTCACGTCACATAACTTCCCACCTATCTCCAACTTTGGTGTAGAAAACAGTAAACTTTTTGGAGAAAGTGAAAAGGGCGAGAGAGAAAACAAGGTTACAAAATTTGTCGCCGTACTCAAAGCTCTCGGTTGTTTACTATTTTGAATTTTACTGGACAAGAAAATGTTCTACGCTCCGAAGGAAAAGATGCGTGTGATGTCCACATTTTCTATTCACATAAATGTTGATTATTACTGCTTTCCCAAACTTTGACTCAAGTTTTTAACAACAACAACAACACGAGCTCGCTAGTTGAACTTCTGCTTTGATTTAAGCGACGTAAATTTCCTATAGCCGCCATATATTGACAAGCAAAGTGGGAGAAAGTCAAACAAATTTTAGCTTAATACAAATAAGAGGTGGAGGATGGGGCTTGTCTCCTTCCATTTTTGAAGGCGTCACCTTGCTCCACACTCGGCAACTTTATTGCTTGATTCAAATTCACATCTACAATTACTCTTGTTTGTTCGCATTCGCATATAACCAACTACATGGCAAAACAGGTTTTTATGTAAAAGTTAAAGTTTTCAGAAAGTTTTTAAAAGTTAAAAAAGCGAGTAGCTGGATTAGTGTGTATTCAAAGGAGCGATTCTTTCATCCGCCAATGCCAGCATCTCGAGGGATTAATGCTCAGAAACGGTTGAGTGTGTTTCTCTTGCCTTAGCTTTCCCCTCATTTGAATACGAGTGCACAAAGTACATAATATGTTCATGTTTGTTTATTCTCCACTTTTTATGGATCTCATAAGGAAAAGGAGGGAAATAGGCTGTGGGAACAACAAAGGGGCTGTTTCCTCCCCGTTTTATTTATTCCGCTTGAACTTTCTCTCGCTTCTCTCCCAAACCTGGTTTTATTTGCGACGATCACATAATATCCTTCTTCGTATGCTCCAAATGAAATTGACCGTTCGTTGGTTTGTGTACATCTGCTGGAGGGGAAACGAGGCCATTGTGTACTATTGTTTCAATGTTGACGCAGATTTTCTGAAGAAGCTAAAAATGTTGACAACAAGCAAAAAAGGAGAAAAATAAGTGAACAAACTTTCAACAGAAATCCTTTCCGTACATATGGAACAAAAAAATGGTGTAATATAACCAAAGTTGACATGTGCTGGGATGACTTGATCTCTTGCTTGTGCGTATGCCTAGAGAAAAATCACTGTGCTTATGGAGAAAGTTGATAGTGAAATGGCTGCTTTCATGGAAAAGCTAAAGCCAGTTTCTATTATTTTTGGCATGACTTTCTCTCACAAACACTCTTATTAGGCGAGCGAACGCTAAGCTGACGGAACTGTACAGTAAACATGCCATTTGTATTCATACCAAAAACCAGGTTGGACTCTTTCTTCATGAGCGGGTTGTGTCAGTTGTGTGTAGGTGTACAACCTCCTCACTTCCTTATTTCCTGCCCAGGATCATCGTGGGAAAGATGGGATGTGTTGTGAGATCGTTTGTAATGTGTTGCTTACACAAATATTCTGTTGAGAAGCTTTCCTGAAATATTCGTCACAAAAGATGGATACACGTGTCTCATTAGGGCTGAGTAGATACCAAGAAAATGAAAAAGGAGCTGTTTCGATTCATCCAATCTTTAGACGTTCGTATCGTCTGGAAGTGAAGGATGAAGCAATTGTGTTGATGGATTCAGTAAAAATGATTATTTAAGAAAGACACGTAATATTACAGGTTGACGATTTAGAGGTGATTTAGAGCGAGGAAATCAGGTTGACACAAGTTCTGTTCAACCCGAAATGCAATTTACTCCCGTCTGCCTCCTCCTCTCAAACGACGCAATACTTTTCTTTTCCCAAAAATAAAAACTTTTTTCTCGTTTATGCAACCCTATTCTGTTTCTGACTGACTATAACGAGGTTTGGCAAAAAATGTTGAAGGCTCGTCATTGATGTCAACATTTTTATATTATTTATATTCTGTTTATTGCCATTTCACTGAAGCTGAAACAGCGTATAATCCTGGACTTGTGGCCTTGACATGTGCTGTGAAATTGTGCACAATTCCGACACTTTATTCCTCTCTCTCTCTCTCTCTCTCTCTCTCTCTCTCTCTCAAGGGATTTAACAATATGCTCTCCTTCAAAATGCTCATCTGAATGCGAGCTCTCTCGCTCTCTTTCTCGCTCTCTCTCTCTCTCTCAATCAGCGAAAGCGAGAGAAATTGGATTCTGCACCATTTCATCATCTCCCTGTTTTTAACTAGAAAATGCAATAGCATAACGAGTCGACAAAGTAGAATGATGTAAAATTGTACGGCAGACATTTTCTAAAGGGCGACCTTGGAACTACAAAAAAAGTTATGTGAAAGCTCATCAGCACATGCACATATTCCCCTATCACACTTTCATTTTTTATACTTTTACATTAACCGAGTTCACTATTTCGTGGATGAGAGTTGCGCTTCGTCCCAAAAATATATGTTTCATATTATTTTTTCCATCTTATCAAATTCCTCGTAAATTTACATACCAAAGAGACTTGTGTCGTTTTGTGCATATCATCTTCAGCAAGATCCTCACACTAATGCACGCGATAAGTTTTCCCCTTTGAAGTAGGACTGAGCATTCCACTCCATACCTCTCCGTAGAGATTTTTTGCTCGTCGTATGTGTCCCTGTGCAGGTGACTGTAAATATAGCTCAAGGTTAAATACCTTTCGAAACCACAGAGCGAAAAGTTGACGTTTCCCTTGCCACGATGCCACAAGGGGATACCTCTTCTACAAAAAAGGTCTCTTCTTGTCTCTGATGTGTCAGATGACGAAGAGTCCACATGAAAGGGATTGCTGAGGTTATAAGGCAGGGTCGAGTCCTTGCATCAAATTATAGGAGCCAGTTTCGTTTCTCTTTCCAGGTTTAACTAAAATGGAGGAGATGAAAGGAATACAAAAAGTTAATGGTGGTGTGTAAACAAGAGGGACTGTTCTTGCTCTCGCACAAAAGACAAAAAAGTAATGAATACGTTTTTCAAGTGAAAATGTATATTTGGAGGGTACATTGGAAATCGATGGTCTTGCAAGTCGAGACACCTCTGTCTCAAGTGGATTCACAAGTGGGCCAAGCGACTTTCTAAGGCAAGACAAACGGAAGTTCAGAAGGTTGACAATAATTGCATTCATCCCTTTCCACGAAGCTGGTAACGATAAGATCTTTCAACGTCTACCCGGTTAGAGTTCATTTGGGTTTGGTTTGGTCTGCGTAAGCAGGTTCAACTCGAGGGTGTAGTTTTTACTGCCGACGTCATTCCAGAATTTGAGTGAAATACACATTTTCTTCGTTTTACCATCAACATCCGACCTCCTGATGAGTTGCTACCTTAAATCCCATGTTGGGTTTTCCAAGAAAACCTTGAAGGTTAGTGAGGGTTATTTATGGAATAGTGTTTGCTGCACACTCATATCTTCCTCTCATTTTCCACACTAATTCCTAATTCCAAAAAACTACACTCTACGTATAAAAATGTGCTTATCATTTCTCAGGTGAGGTAATCACTACCTGCGCCAGTTACTTTACACAGGAAGTTGTAGCATCCACAAGGAAAATCGAGCTCACGCTGCGCTCTCTCTCCCTTTATCAAGATAATGCGTTCGTAGAAAAGAGGTCCTTTACGTTTTCTCTCCTCTATTCTGCTTAAAACTCGTTGGAGGAAAAGGGAATAGAAGAAGAGCATTATTGTCATCAATCCTTTTCCCTGGCTCAATCCCGATAACGTCTTGATAAATTCACTTTTCCCAGGAAAAGGGGGAAAAGGCGAAGATGGGCTGTCAGAGGGATTCCCTAGAGTTTGATGCGAGAGGCAAGCAACTGCCACAGCTGATAGTCATCACCGTCATTCTCCTCGCTTTCGTGATGATGATGATGAAATGATCGTGTTATACGATACGATGATGCAACAAGATCCCTCTTTTCCTTTGATTAAAATCAATCTTTTCACAGAAAAAAATGTGGAAAGTGGGAATCTTCTGTATGGCCGCAGTTAATAAAGCTCTCTCTTCTCTTCTTCCCCATTCATTCTCAAGTGGTGTGGGATGAAGTCTGGAGAAAGCTACTTTCACTCTCTCCGTCAAATCGTTGTGTAACATGCGGTTTATAGACACAAGAGGATTTACGAGCCTAATGCCAAGAATAAATTCATTCTATCTCCGTGATCATCACGGAGATGAGATGATGATGATGCCAAAGTCAAATAGAGAGAATGTATCTTTGACTTTGTGTGGCTTCACTTGATTTCATCATTATCCTTACCCTTCACCCCAGAATTTATACCACACAGTTTTTTTACATTACACTCAAACTTCCCAGTGGATATTTTTATTTGCAGTAGAGAAAGTAAAAAAAGCTCTTCTCTGCTCTGTCAGCATAAATCCAAGTGGAGCATTGCTCCTCAACCATAAAAAGGGGATCGGTCTGACTTTATATTATTATATTCTTATTCACTTCTCAAC
Organism: Heteromurus nitidus; assembly: GCA_034687055.1. Classification (NCBI taxonomy): domain Eukaryota; kingdom Metazoa; phylum Arthropoda; class Collembola; order Entomobryomorpha; family Entomobryidae; genus Heteromurus; species Heteromurus nitidus. Next base: position 7,205 of record JAQFZW010002925.1, read on the forward strand.
TCGAACTCACATTTCCTTCATTGCTCCGCACATGCTTGCTCCCTTCAAATTTAATTTCTGTTTCCAACTTTTACTCTACCCTTGACATCTTTCTTGATTTCTAAAAAAGTGTAGGTGTGCGCTTGCTTCGGTTCGGGAGAAGGAGATGATGCGGCAATTACTTACGTAAAATCCTATGAGAAAATGGCTCAACCTTTCACTCAATATTTTTCCCTTGCGGAAGAAAAGAGAGAAATGGTGAGCTCGTGATAAATGAATCGATCCCTTCGCTGATTTCCTTTCAATTAGGAAATTGTATGAAAAAATTAGAGATGATTGCATGCCATTTTTTAGGGCAGCCCCACTTTCCCCTCATTTTTTATATGTTTTTATATGGCGTGATGGCACACATGCACGGTGCATTTAATGTTTATTAACTGCATGCGATCCACTTCGTCCTTCAGAAATCATATCCGAATGCAAACAATCTCGTCGTTAATCAAGTTGTATATGAGGCCAGATGGGAGAAATTCTCTCTGCGTGCCCACCTATTTTATACGTTGCACGTTAATGCACAAAAATAGAGTGTAATAAATATGTGATTACTTTGTTTCTACAAAATACTCATTTTCTGACCGCCCACTGTTCTAACCTAATCCATTGGAAATAATAGACGAGTCAAGGCTGATGATATGCTTCGTGGAGAAAACAGAGCAAGGCTGTGACTTGACTTGAATCCTACGATAGCTTTGAGTCATCACATCACCAAAATACTTTTTCTCATTATCTTCAAACCACATTTTACCCTTTCAAGTTTGGCCCTCACGTGCTTGCAAACTTTTGTTCATAAATAGGAAAGATATTCCAACTTCCCGCTTTTCAACTATTTCATCAGAATTTCGTGTGAAAGCTACAACGCAAAACTGTCGTCTCCGAGGTCACATCAATTTTCCTTTTGACCTGAGTGACCGACCGAGATTGATTCGCAACCCAGTGCTTTATTATTATGCTGTTCCAGTTCTGTTGTCATCATCATTTCCTCCTTTTCTCTCTCACGATCCGAGCAACTAATTGCGATGAAAAAGGGAAAATGTCACGACTCGTGTGCTCACATAAGAAAAAATATTTGAAAGGTAGAAATAAAGCTGTTATGTTGTTATACAAGTATCGTGAAAATGATCACATATTTCCCCCTCTAAGCACACACATTTTCCTTGTCCTCATTCGTTCAAGCTACTGTGACCAATAAATAAGAAATCGTTAGAAGTAACGATGTCCATATAAATATGTATACACGACTTGAAGTGGCCTCGCGAAAAAAGGAAATGCATTGAGGAGTGTAGAAAAGGAAACTCCATAAAGAATCATGAGAGAGAGGGAGAGGCATGAAATAAAGCAACCTGTTATTACAGATGGTCCCAGTCCCGTGTCCACATACTGTATATCCTCTCCTTCCACATAATAGCAACACTTGTTCTAACTGCAGTAGCGAGTAATAATCGTGAAAGCAATATGGCACACTCATACTCTCAGCAAAAATATGCTCCACTAGATATAGTGTTCTACCTTGGCATCATCATCATCAGAATCATTTTTTTTACCAGAACCTGACTTTCATTGTTCTCCTCTTGCGTGGTCAAGGTGGAAGCTCGTTAACGTCAACTAGTCTCAAACTCACTCGAGAGTCAGCGGATATATGTTTACAGTTGGTAGGAAACAGGATCCATATGCTCACATATTTTTAGCGAGGGCAAGGGCTCGATATAATCTAGAAACGAGCAGAATGACCTTCTTTTCTCTGACCAGAGTCAAGCTTGGAAGAAATAGGGAGCAAAAGTGACGTGAGAGCTGGACTGGTATGGTGACTATGATTGTGGTGTATGTAGACGTGTTATGTTATGACAGGAGAGAAAGAGAGAAAAGAAATTGAGTGCCTATACGGCGCACACACACTGTTTTGAAAGAGAAAATTCTGCATACTAGTCTAGAGAAAGAGAGAGCTATACTGACTGAGAGTGTGAGCTAGAAGTTGGCCACGATGTGCACTTCAGTTTCACGCTGAAGTGCATAAAATGAAATATGGGAACGTGGGAAAGGACTCTCATTTTTAACAACAAAAAATCTGCAAGCTTTGCCTTTTTCACGCATCAGTGGCTGTGTTGACGAAATAAGTCTTTTGAAAGTAATTTCCTCCTTTCGTTATACAAACTCGATCGATATAGGAAACTCGACTGACCACATGGACTTGCAATATAGCAATATGCAAAGGGGCAATATAGTCACGTCAGTGAACTATCGAGTGGTTGTCCTATTTCCTCTTTCCGGATATCGTTTAAAGAGAACTAGGCTCATTGTGAGGGAGAAAAAAATCGACAATTCACTCATCATTTCGCCATAAAATTCGATCCATATCTAATTTTATGTCGTGCTTAACGAAACATGGAAAATAATATTCTTCTCGTTTGAACTTTCTTTCTTGTTTGCTGCTGATAACTGATATGCAAAGATTGATGGACATGAAAGCCAGGGAGATCAGAATCAGCAGGGGTTTGAGGTTTCTCCTCCATTCCCACATTTGTGTCAATGTACTTTGCTCCTCTTCCACATTCAGATTACCGCTTGTTCCTGTTCTGCTACACTTTTGTGCCTGATATCAGACGATGATGACGATGGCGAGCCTAAATCGATTTCCAGCATCACCAGCTGCTCCAGTCACCACACCAGTTGGAGTGGAGCACGATAGACTATAGTTTCAATATCATGTTCACTCGTTTAGCCTCTCCTGCTCAGATAGGCTTCAACAGAAAACCATCCATGGAAAAATGCAACTTTGCCATTTCAGAGGATCGAAAAGTTTCGGATGTATGCTTTACTAGATTAAGCTGGAAAGCAATACAAAAGCAATATCATTCTATAGACTCCTAAAAGGGGTATAAGCTGAATATGTACATATTCCCAAACCAGAAAACGTATATTTCGAATGAAGGAAATTATATCGGAGAAATTGTTGGAATAATGAAGGGACCACACTTTTGCGGGTCTTCTTTTGTGCAAATACTTGTACACTATTTCATAGAAAACCTCATTTTTCTCTTCTTAACAAGCCGCCTCCTCATCAAATCATGAAAAACTTGTGTATCATTTAATGAGGTAGCCAGTGACAAAATATAGTGATGCTTGGGGCGAATAAAACCCATTTCTGTCGAAAAAGTTGTGCTCACAAAAAGTCTTCCTCCTTTTCTGAAAAGGTCTGTCCAGCCTGACTATTTCTCAAGAGAAAAGTTTCTTTTGGAAGTTAGCAGAGAGAGAGAGAGAGAAAAGTGCGCCCCAGTTGCCTTGGCCTTATGAAAAGAGACATTTTGGGATGGGAAAGACAAAAGGCAACTGCACTCCAGGAAAATGTCAAGTTGATCATTATAGCTGGAAGGATATTAGGAAAAAGTTGGGACACATATGGTGTGTGCTCCATCTCCCATTGAAAATGGCAATTCACATATGAACGAATGGTCATAAAAAGGGCAACTCAACGACAAAATGAGGATAATGATGGCAAACCTTACTTTTTCATTTTATGGGAAATTGTGAATGGAAGTTGGAAAACGGGTGACTCCACTCCTTTATGTTATGACATGAGGAGAAGTTTTTTTCTACGTTTATTCATCTCCGACCTTTCATCTCATCCTTCACTCCCTCATCATCTTTCATGTGTCCAGACTCGAGACTCTCGAGTCGGACAGTTGTCAACTCTCAAAACTGCAATGGTTTGCTTTTTCTCCCAAAAGAGTAATGGCTTACTTTCTCGGAGAACCCTTCCCTACTCCACGATGACTGCCATCTGACAATCCATTTATTTACGGGATTTTCTCCGACATTCTTGTCTTGTTTTTTGTACGCTCCAGTCTCCCTCCAATCCGCAAGCGTTTTTTGTCTGAAGTCGATCCTCCAGTTGTATTTTACTTGAAATAAAGTGAGTTTTGTGTATATAGTATTCATGGAAAATGTCGCTCTATCCAAGGCAGACGCCTGCAATACTAGCAAAGGCATAAGTTTTGTGTGTGTGAAGATTCCAGCAAAATTTTGTGAGAGACGAAATTCTCTCCAACACTTCTAATGTCCCCATGTCCAATGTTGCATGTTGCCTTTGATTTATGAGCCACCCTTATTGGACTCCAGACAGTGCGCTAGGAGAGCGTGAGTAAACATTTTCACCAATTTTCTCCTCCAGCTCAACTCTAAAAACTCGACTCGTGTTCAAGAGAGAGCTGTGTGCTTCCCGCTTTACTCCACTTTTCCACTCTGTCACAAGATTTTTTAAAGCTTTGTACAATGTCACTTGCTTGTTTCTCTTGTGAAAAATATCTTTAGCACTTGTTCTACACTCTTGTTCGCTCTACCCTTTTCCTTTCCTTCACACTTTTTTACCCTTTTGATGGAAATCCCAACTTCATCAAACTGTTCTCAGCGAGGAGTAATAAGAATGTGTTGCAAAAACATTTATATCTTGTCGTGGGTGAACGTTCGGTTGGATTGGACAAAACACTTTGTCATTTTCTTGCATAATTAAACGAAAATAATAAATTGCATGTAAATCTAACCTTTTTGAATTTTGCAAGAAAAGGCTTTGCTAAAATCGGTATGGCTTATGTGACATTGTCAATGTCTACTTACTGGCGATTAGTACCACTTTTTGTGCAATCTCCCGAATTCTCAGAAATCTCTACTTTTCCAAATCCAAATGAAAAGTGGCACTTTGATAGATAGACAGATGCAAGTAGTTTTTTTCTCCAAAAACTTTTCTTCTCTCCTCATATTTGATATACCTTATTTCCATTAAAAATTCATTTCCCTTCTTCAGCATCATTTTCTTACGAGAAAGTGTTATTGAGAAATAGGGAGAAGGAGAAGCGATAAGTTAACTAACTACTCCAACTTTTTCTCTCTGTAGATTTTCCTTGTGACGTGTCATTTTATAACACTTGATTCTTATCTGGAGAGAAGGAAAACGCTCCGTGACAAGTTGAGAGTTTTCAGTTGGAGTTGGACAAGTGGAAACTCTTCAGGGTTTCTTTTTCTCGCATTCACAACTCTCTTTCAACCTTCGCTATCCAATCCAAATCCACCTGTAATTGTGAACATACGAAACACTCTTCGTACTTTTTTCTTCTATTCTCGGACGAGCGAGCGAGTTTGAAAGATGAGAAGAAGACTTGTGCTCCTGCTTGGCTGTCGCATTTTCCCTGACGCTTCTTCGAGCATATCACCTTTCCACTTTACTTCTTAATCCATTACCGCGTCGCCATCACATGTTACAACGTTTTCTTGAAAAGAGAATCTCCTTCGTCCTTTTACTTATTCATTCATAGGCTTGGGAAAATAGATAAATAAGCCAAGTCAAGATGTTCACAATTGATAACATTTCACTGCGCAGCACTGCCAGATAATAATACGCGAAAACATACATCTTATTAACATGGTTGGGTAATGGAAGAATTTTTTTTCATTTGGCTTCTCTACAAAAAGCAAAACGCTCATAAAAACCCTTTTGCCACTTACTTTTAAAAACGTTTATAAAACATTAGAGACACTTGGTTTTTTACGATGGGTAGGCTGAGATGATGATTGGCATTATCTACAAAAGTGAGAGAGGAGAAAAATGTGAGTTTTATGACGCTGATTATAATAAAATATATGCGACGATAAAATGGCTTATAAAACCGGTAAACGAGACCACAAATTTTTTTCTCGACAGCAGAAAGAAGATAACGGAATAAATATATTCATTACAATAATTTTTCCCCTTTGGCCGTGTCATGTTTTCAGCAACTTTGACATTTTCTTAAATGCACAATGAGCGTAAAAATGTGTGAAGAATCAATCGCGATCAATAAGATCGATCGCTCAGATGAAGAGAACAATTCTCTCTAAAAAAGACGCATATCATATCAAGTCAATCTCCATCGTTGTTATTCCTTCAAGGATAACGAATATATTATGAAGCTTTGCGCAAAAGAAGATAACTTGCATAAAATGAATAATACACTTTTTGTTCTCTAACTTGATTATTAGAAGCTGTTTTCTAGAGTGGTAACTTTTTCGCTTGAGCATCATCATGATCACAGGTGGAATCTGGTTTTTTGGAAGAGAATAATCGAAAATTGTATACAAGTTTGAGCAAAAGAGGCTGTCTGGATAAGAAAAATGATAAGTGTCGTCTAGGCCGATGATGGATAATGATGATTTCCATCGCACTTTTGTTTCAGGTACTCTCCAAGCCATATATTATTGTTATTCTTTTTTTTAAAAAAAACTTGGTGTACGTTGCATATTATGTTTTTTATTTGTGAATTTGTAATTGAGTAACTCCACCTGATCCTAATTCAAGCTTCTTGTTAGACGTAATATTCGTGAAAGAAGTTTTGTTGGGAGAGTTGCTCGGATTTAATGAAGGGTTGCTCCTTGCTCCCCTTTTTATGCTCCTCTTTTTCTGTAAACAAAGGCGAACTTATTACGCAAGATGCTGATTATGTTCATGAAGAAGAGATATATAGCTTCCAGCTCCAGTCTTTATACCTTCAAGACGTTTGCTACATTTGTTGAATGAGGAGGAGATGGAGGTTTGCTCTCAACGTGGGAAACTATTGCATTTGTGCTGAGAGGTGGGCAGAAGGAAAACAATGAAGATAAGTAATAATATGTGCTTTGTTGAAGTTTTCTCTGTGAGCGTTAGGATTATATGTGTGCTTAGCGAGGCAACTTCCCTGCTATTATTATCCGAGAACAGAGTGTGTGTATACTCATACTCTCTCATAATTTAACTTTTATTTTTATTGTGTCTACTTTTTTATGATTTACATTTTTGAAGAGAGAAAAAAGAAAGTTGATGAAAATTGAGTGGAAAAAATGTGAGTAGAATGGAGCGGAAAAATATAATGCCTGTGGATATTTGCTACATTGCTATATTTTGTTGTTGTGAATGAGGAATGTTTATGTTCAAGAAACTTGTCGTTGTCCTTCTTCCCCCAAATTGAGTTGTGGAGGGGAAAACTTTTGTTCACGACGAGAATGGAAGAATGACATGATAATTCGGATTTTTGCCCGTAGTACCTCATTCTATCAGAAGAGAATGTAGGCAATGAAAGCCTATTCTTTTCCTGATTGTTATGAATGGGGGAAATGTTAGGAAAAGGGCGAGAAGCATGTATGATTTAGAGCTGTAGAAAAGAAAAGAAGTAAACGTGAACACAATATGCATATCCTTGAGACTCGTCTCTCGTTTCAGAGAAAGAACCCATAAAAATGCAAACGTTCTTCGAGTTTGATGAGGATGAATGAACACATTTTTCTCTCACTTGCAGCTGTAATAATGATGTTTTATGCATGCAGAAATATGTTTCTTCCACTTCACCCCTTCATTCATCATCAACACCAAACCAACACCTTGACTTTTTTATATCCTCAATGATGTTCTTTGGGATCTTGCTTGCAACAATTTCGTATGTTGGATGTTGTTGCAAAAATCGAGTCGAAATCGATCAGCAATCATGCAAAAATATGCATTCCTTCCCTCAGCTCATGTAATCAAGCGAATGTTTGCAAAAAATGATGCGAAGTTCATTGTAAGAGTCAGTGTCGGTCTCAAGACTAGAGCTGCCAAATACGAGAGCGCAACAATCGCTCCATTTTGAGAGCGATGGAGTGGAGGTGAGCGTGAGCG
>JAQFZW010002926.1:0-14889 GCA_034687055.1 Heteromurus nitidus
TAGCCATTGTTGCTACTCACATATCTTGGAACTCCTATGCTTTGGAGTAGTGGTATGTAGATACACTACAATTTCATTTCGCCCCAAAATGCATACTTTCTCCAGGAGTCCAGCGCTCAGTTCTTTGCTACCCTCGACTCACCTTGAGCCGAACATCCTCTGGAGAACTCGTTGTGTGTGTACTGTAGAGTCCACTACTCCCACCCTTTTCCTTTCCCTCACTTAATAAATTGGTATCAATTTGTTACGTCAGGTTTTTTCCCCAAATGTCAAGCCGAAATTCTTGGATTGAACTGGAGATGTGTGTGTTGCATTGCATCACCCACCGCTAGTCCAACCATTACCACAGCTCCATTTAATGGATGGATTAGAGTGAAACGTATGAAATTGTATCATCATCCGAATGCACATTAGAGTGACGATCACACATTTCCCATTAGCCACAGACAGCAATTCATTTTCCAGTGTGGTGATGAGGAGACACTGAAGTTGACACTTTCTTCAGTGTTGCCCAACACACACGTCAACTTTCTCTTCATGTTTCCATTTCCCCCAGAAAATCTCCCCCGATCACATGAGCATTCATGAGCAGCAGAGAAAAATTCAATTTTCAACGGTTCGCTGAAAACTCCTCGCGCTGTTGCTGTGTGGGTGACCTTTCTTCTTCGAAGTATAAGTTCCTGTTTCGCTCAACGTTAATGGCATCAAAGTGAGTGTGACGAGAAAAGGAAGGGAGCATCTTCTGCCATAAACAAGTGATTGATCTTGTGAGAGAGAAATGTGTAGTTGAAGTTGAGTGTTGGAGAGGAGGAAGGGAGATAATAAAATTATGCAAATTGGATGACTCCATGACCGTAAAAAAGAGGATAAAGCTGGAGGGAAATGATGGCGATGATGCCACTCCACGTCCACGCCTATTGTCTGTTGCTGACCTAATCATGATGCAGAGGTCTTAATGACACTTCACATTTTCCTTTGCCCTTCAAAAACGAAATTTCTTCAAGCTGGAAAGAAAGGTATTTGATCAGATCAGAGATCAAGTAGGAAAAAATGACAAGTCGAAGTCGACCCTGACATCAACACCCTATGGCAAACAATTACTCCAGCAAAATCATAAATCATGTACGAGCCTCTGACCATATACATGCGTCTTCTTCAAGTTGTTCTTTTGAAATGCAACTGGAAGGGCACAGATTTGTAATTAGAATAAAAATCTCATCCATTTATTGTCAATCATGAGCATGGTCATCATCATCCTCGCGTTTGGTTTAGGACAGTAATATCAATAATATCATATTTTGGGATGAACTCTAGCCCGGTTATCAATGTTAAACTGGAGAAAATGCTTCTGTGCCTGATCTGGACGTACCCACGAGGTAAACGAACTCCAATACAATCAACATTTGTGTTCATGACGTTAACGGGATAGTTAGTTTTCTTCAACATAGTCAATCAAATCTAAGAAACAAAGGAGAAAGGCACACGTGAACCAACAAGTTCCTTTCTATTTTTTCATTTCTATTTTTTGCCGGTTGCCGGTTGCATCATCATCCAGATATCTCCACTCCATTTCGACTCCAGATCCCAACCGATTGCATAAGAAAAAGCAATTGTGGAAAATGGAATTGCCAGTAGCATTCCGCGATCCCGAAAAAGGGACGAAACTTCTTTTTTTTTGTGTATGGACCCCATTGAATTTAATAAGGCTGCCAACTGTCACAAAATGGAAATTGCTTGTGCTCTCCTGCCGACTCTCGTTTGTCGAGAGCCCTCACCTTCGTCAACAAAATAAAAACGCACATCGCATCGGTATATCGCTCTTCACCATATCACAATCTAACAATATTGCAATGCATGCACCTAATCACATATATCCCCACTATATATCCACTCCCAGTTTCTCATTCGGAGACATTACCAAACACAAACGCATCCTCCTTGCTCTCGTGTCACTTCTTCCAAAGGTTCGAGAGAGAGAGAGAGTTACTTAAAAAGTGCAATATTTGCATCGCATTTCAAGTGAAAGTATAGGCATGCAATATGCATCCAACAGATATCATGGAGAAAACCCATTGTGGCTATCTGGCTCAAGGCATAATATCTTGTGCTGGAGAAGAAGAGGATGAGGAGTGAGTAGTGGCCCATAAAAAATCAGAGAGTCACCTCCCAGCTGGTGTTTTGTCTACTTAAGGAACTCATCCTGGGAGACCCGCTCAAAATATATGTGCATACATACGGAGCAGAGGAGTAAGTACATTATCTTCCCAAAGGAAGACAATCCTACAACTCTGCTCTGAGATGTGGAGGTGGTATCCATGTGGTTGCTTTCCCTTCTCCTCTGATATTTCAAAAGGGAACGCTGAAGAGGGAGAGAAAAGGAAGAGATGAGGAGACAGGAAAAATGAGATTTTTATTTATGACCAGCCGCAATAAAACTAAAGCTTCACAAGTCTGCCGACCTCCCAGAGCAGCAAGAAAAAGACGAATGTGGCAGAAGGAAGTCGTGCACTACTTGCTTATTCCGATTTCTTTCCCTTTTTTGTTCGTGTTGCAGTTTCGGAGAGAATGTCCTCTTCAAAAAAGAAGCGAGAGAGAGAGTAGGGAGTTTTCTCACCCACAGCATCACACAATATATTGTCGTCATCATCATCGTGATCACACACACGCGAAGTCCAATAATGCGTGAAAAAAGGCCGAAAAAGAAGAGAATAGAATTGGTGACGAAGAAGGAAATAGGGGAAAACGAATTTTGGAAAGTTTACGGGATCCTCCCTGTCAGATGCACGTTGCTCTTGACGCACACACGCGAGACAATGCGTGAGAGGGACTTTGGCGAAAAAAGTTGAGTGGGTACAGGGGACAATACTGAGGTAATCAAATCAGGAGTTGTGCATAATGTTGGTAGTGATTCGATGTGTGATGATGAAACAATCTGATTTATTTAATAAAAGACATTATACACCTGGACTAAAGAAGATATTGCATGAGATACAGAAAGAACGTATTGCGGAAAGGTAGTATAATTTGTAGAGTGTAGTATAGCTATTCCCGGATATTTTGCTACAAAAAAATTAGAAATCCAAGGGTGCTCGCGCCGCCGTCCTGTCCCCTTTTCTCTGGAGCATTTTACTTTCTGAGATTAATTAAAAGTGTAATGAGTGAAAACAGGAAGGTTATACTTTTGTCGAGGTTGGCCCCGAAATATAAATACTTCTTCGTAGAAGAGGGACAGGGAAGACGGGAAGAGAGCACATTACTTCCGTCGTTAGTTATTCTTTGTCGCACAATATAAATTAGAAACGAGGAGGACTCCAAAGAAGGAATCCTAAGGAAATGGGAGTTTTTCTTACTCCAAAAATGTAGAGTAAAATTCTAAAATAGTTACATAAGTACAATGCGACCTGTTCCTATTTTCAGTAGTTTTCAAAGAAAGCATGATATAAAAAACGTGCAATCTCCGACTCGGCAGGAGGTCGGCTCGGTTGTCACAAGGGAAGAAATAGTGGTGACTGATGAATTTTTAAAAGTTGAGTCCACCCACCCACCGTCACATATAAATGCGACAAGCATATCCACGCAGCCACAAAAGTCAGAATACCACGATTTCAAAATATAAATTCTGGATTGTGTTAATATATTCTTCCAAAAAGTATATTTTTTGTATCAAGAATTTATATGAGTTCTATTGGTGCGGTGGGTATCCACTCTCTCAAGTGGTCATTATCATTTTTTATCTATTGATCGAGTATCTTGGAAGTGTGAAGGAATCGGTTTTCCTTTTCAGACATTCTAAGTATTGATGTCACCCGCTCGCTCACCCACTCACTCATACTCACAATTTCTACTCAAATCCAGTAAGATTTTTGTGAGCGATGGACTCGTGCGAAAGCTCTCTTAAGTTTTTTCTCTCCACGTAACGCGCGTGGTTACTCCATTTCTTCCTCAAAAAAGAAACCCATCAGCCGAAAAAGACCCTGTGGCACACACGATTAAGATGAATTATAGATCAGGGAAAAGAATCTAGTAAATGGAGTAAGCGCAGCAGGGTCTCCTCAAGGCATCATTAGAAGGACCCCGGCTGTCAGCTTACAAACTTGGAGGAATTCATTAGAAAAAAAACTATTCTACATTTAAGAAAAAAGAAGGCCACATATGCGCTCCCCATTCTATTTTTCCGTGGGTGATTCATTTTCTTCTTCTGTAAGAAGAATTGACTCGAGCTCACTGAGCCCTTTTCACTGTTAATAGAAAAAATGGCATCGATGAGCAAAATGAAACTACCCCAAAGGTCCACTCCAACTTCAAGAGTCCACCGTCCTCGTTCGTCACGGGACGGGTGATATTTTTTTACACGGGAAAGCGAAAGGCACATCACTCATGCTCAACGTTAATATAACTTGTTTGCCAAGTACTATGCGAGCTGCCCTGAAACTTGGAGGGAGGTCATAGTCATCAGTGGAAAAGCAATCTAGCTTTACTTCTTTTTCTTCAATTTGCTGCTAATTCTAATCAAGGTAAGGAAACGGCAATGTTGTTTTTCGCCAAGGAGCCATTAACCGATTAATTCGAGGAGGAGCAGTGTGGCCAATATGTCTGCTCTCGTTACAACCGGGAAGAAACTGTAATTCAGGTTAATTTCTTCTGAAAAATTAGGGAGAAACTCGTGAATCTTTTATGGGTAAACATGTTGTCCATTTTTAAATAGGCGAAGCTAATCATGTTTACCTCTGAAACAGAAAAATAATATTATAGTAACTTTTATTTGAAGGTATGGAGGAAGGAAGGAAGTTGTTGCACTCTAAGACACACAGGAAGTGTGAGACATTCACATCCGGTCCTATTCGTCCTGAAGAAAAGGCATATATAGTCTTGTTGAGACTTTTGAGAACACGTCCCGTTCCCTTTCACCCCACTTCCTTCTTTCCTACTCAAAAGCCGAGTTATGAGCTTAGATCCTTTCACTTCCCTTTCTTTATCCAAACTTTCACTTTTCTCGCCAAAACTTTCTTTGAATTCGTGTACTTTTATTTTCCTTGTGGAGACGAAAGAGGAAAGAGAGGACAAGTGTGACTTGTGTGGATGGAAATGAAAAAGGAACAATTTCTGCGAGACTCAACTTTTTTCAATATTCGTCTATAAATATAACATAAAGATATTTTTATTTGGAGAAAGTTAGTCCGTGGAAAATATATGTATATTTTTAAGCCAACTTCCCTACAACTCGCACAAGTCAAACTGAGAAAATATGGGATGTGAAGTGAAATTGAGGGAAAAGTTGAAGCATAGAGAAAGTAGGTAGTACATTTTTGGGTGAGCAATAATATGCTTCTTGTTTTTCTTCTCGCTATAAATAAAAGACGTGAGTGAGTCTGCATGTAATTCCCTTCTTTCTCTCCCATATCTTGAGAAACAACATTTTCCGGACGGAGAGGAAGTGGTGGTTTTCAGAATTACGGAAATAATGTGCAAGTGCCACTTCTTGTGGCCGCTCTAACATGCATATAAAAGAGAGAGAGTGAGGCATGTTTTATTGCAGGGTTCCTCTCTTCCCGCATGTTTCCTTTTTTTGAAGGAGTACATAGTCATGAAGTCCTCTGGTGAATACAAGACGAGGCGAGGCAAAAAAAAAACAAAATTTACTCGCCCATGGTCCATAGCTCAAGTGAAAGAGCGTGGAGCATGTGAAACAAGTGTAGACCGTTGCGGTTTTAAAAGGGAAGCTTGGGATGTGTGCAGACTTTCGTATTAGCGGAGATCACCGCAACAACCGTATCAAAATGATGATGATCATCATCACATCTCTTCGTCTTCATCTTCCATCTTTCTTCTTGTTCCTCTCCTTTTCCCGTTTGCATTACTCTTCTTCGCTGTCGTACTTAGAGCGTACCACATACTCCAATAAAATAAGAGCTCACAAATTTTACCCCTTTTTGCATGGTTGAGAGAGAGAGAGAGGGAAAAGAAGGGGCCAAAGATTCATGAGCATCCCTCCGAAATACGACGATCCATTCCATTTCACATATTCCTAATGTGGCTTACAACCATGGTCCTCCTCCTCTCTCTCTCTCCTTCTCCGAAATGGCAAATTCAATGTAAAATAAGACAAATGTAGTGGGATACGTTGTACACAGTTCCAGAGCAGCCCTCTCGAAATTTGTGTGGCTGAGGTGCAGAGAAGCCCGTTTAAATTACGATATCATTTTGGGTTCAGGATCAGGATAAAAGCTAAGGACAACACACAACATATCAAATAGCCATTCCCATTCCTTTCGCAAGATGAATGTGTTTAAAAAAGAAGTAGGCAGCGGAGGACCGTTTGCTTTTTCTTCGCTATGCATCCATAGAGGAAGGAAAACAAGGGAAAAAGAAGTAATCCGAAACGATGATATCTTTAGTTTTTTGTACTGTGGACTCTGAAACTCGCATTCATTCATTCATTGTACTTCCTCGCCTGGGGAAACATGATCATATCCCTAAAAACTTGACTTGGCTTTGAAGCCCAAGTTTGTAGGAAGAATAGGGAAAAGAACCTTTAAGGTTCGCTCACAGTCTCGAGTCTCTCGACCTTTACTTCGTTATGTGAAGTAGAGTAGCCAGAAAGCCTTACGGCGCAGGGGAGCATGTGACCACCACTACTCGCCTCCGTATTTCATTCATTGTGACAGAGAAAAAGAGAACTGTGTGGATATGTGCAGCATCTGCCTTTGTGTCATCAGTCGTGTTCAATGAGACTGCCATTGTGAAGATATACGAGTGCACCTTCCTTCCTTCCGTATTTCCTCCAAAAGTCCGTTTCCCATTCTTCTTTTTGCACCAGTTTCTTTTTACCAAAAAATGTACAAAGTCCCTTTTATCTTGTACATATACCATGCACCAGACTCTCTTCTCTCTCTCTCTCTTTTCCGTGAAGAATAACAAAAGGCATTTTGCCATCAAATTGGAAATTGGATGCGGACCGTTGCTCCAGGGCATTCATTCAATCTTCCTTGCTTTGCACACTCACATATTTTTTCTGACCATTCTGAGAGACGTGGCGGTGGTGTACTCTCTGCTCTGTTGCATTCGACAAAGGAGGATGGATAGGTGGAAGGATTCTCTTTGAGATCCATTTGTCGCGTGCTTTGTCAACCGCACGTTCCCTCGAACTGACTAACGACAACCGCTTCTCCTCTCCGATGCCTCTCTTTTCTTATTTATCGCTGAGGAATAACAATGAATGAGATGGGAGATGAGATGAGAGAGGAAAAAGCAAAACGAGAGGAGATGAATTGAATGCTTTCCCTTCTCGTTTCTCTGTGTCGTCTGTGTAAACACCTAATCTTATCTCACGCCGATAAAACCGAATAAAATTACACTTTTCTACAGAAAAACGAGAGAACTTCTCATGTATTTATTTTCTTCTTCGAGACATAAGGGAGAGGAGCAGAGGTGCGAGCGTGTGAGAAAGTTTATTTTTGTTCACAACGCAAATATATTTCGCTTTTGATCGGTCAACCTTTTGGCAACATGATGGAAAAACCTTATTCATATTATTCCTTCTGCTTGAGAAAGGCATTCATTTGACAGATTCCGTGGCAGAGAAAATACACTGTCTTGTGTTCGTTCTCACAGGAGAGAGAGAGAGAGACGGGGAAAAGGTGAAATAAGAAACGAGTGATTATGTCATTCTCACAAAAAAATGAGGATAATGATGGGGTTGGTGACAGGAAAGGCAATAAAGTTGTGTGCAAGTGAAGAAACACAATCAGCATGTACAAACAACATTTTGACAATAGGAGAGCCGAGCGGAGCTATCGTTTTTTACTCACTGACAAAATAATGAATACGATCAAATGCATAAAAGTAAGCACATGAAATTAGACACTCGAGGAAAATTACATGGTGAAGACATACTCCATCATTATACGAGAAGGAGAAAAGGATATTGCACAGTAATAAAATGGGATATGTGACATACGAAATGAAATTATACACGTATTTTAGACAACTTCATAAAATGTCTTACAAACAAACTCTGTTCGAGACAAACAAACAAGCAAAAGGAAAGACGTTTTTATTCAATTCAAAATGCAGTTAGATATTTTCGTTGAAAGAAGACAAACATTAGTTTTAGCGAATTTTAGAAATAAAAACATTTTTCGTTGCGTTTGGCAGTGTAGCAGCTGAACAATTCCAGCCAATTAAGAAATGACGCCATGCATCCATTAATAGAGTGCGGAGCAGCCGTCGTCCATAGTCCAAGTCCAGCCCAACATCATCAATCGTAATCAGTCGTCAGCTTATTATCACAAGCGATCCAAAAAAAAAATCGACAAAATGGGCAAATGAGCATCTCTCATCCCAACTCCCAAAGGGGAAACGACGATGATGATGTGAGAGAGTGCGTAGAAAAAATGTGTAAAAGTTGGTTGATTTGCTCGAGGCTCTCTCTCTCAAAGTCAATTCAATACTTTTGCTTCACTTCACTCGACTCCATACACGGGGCTTCTCCTCTCAGGACACAGGAGTTCTCAGGGCAGATGCGTATGAATGCGTGAGGAAAGAGAGAGAGAAAAAATATTACAAATATGAAATGCTAAATAGGCTGATAATTTAATGATGCTCAACTTCGATGGCGGTGGTGGTGGTGGGATGAGCGTCATGTCAATGTGCTCGCACCATTCATGACAGTTGGCTACTGTTCACTGCATGTGCATGCACATTGCATGTCTCACTCAAACAATTACAATTTTTAAAAGCCTCGCGGAGCACACACAAGAATAATGTATTCCCTTTATTCTTCCAGCGGTAATATGATCATCATTTCATCATTCTCGCTAATGTCATTATTGTAATGATCGTACTACAGCCAGTTTGGGAGCGAGTAGCTCACTCTCCATTTTGAGCAGTGAAGAGTGGCCGCGTCTCCCTCATGTTTTCCCTTTTACAGTTAACAGCTAAAATGACATTCCAGATTCCAGCCATGCACGCAAAGTCCACTCACATTATTCACTCTCAACAAATATTATTTTTGTGTGAGAGTCCGAGTCGAAAGAATGATGGATACTTATGCAAGTTATAAACTTGTAAATTTAATTTAACTCGAGTAGTAAAAAAGTGATAGGATTGCGTTTCTTCATATTTCGAACCCAGGCCGACGCATGATTCGAAAGTTGGGTGAGTATGTGGATTTGTTGATGTGAGCAAATCCAAGATTAGCTTAAGAGCAGTGAACATCGCACAATCACACCCCTCCGGCAATTAATAAGAGGGGAAATGTTAAATTACAACTTTTTGTTGATTTCTTCTGAAGGTTACATTCATCAAAAGCTCTGTCGCCAAATGGAATTTTTGGTCGAGGTCGGTCGCATAGTCCAGTCCAGTCACATACTCTCTTTAAGGTCATGCAACCATTATTTCCCTGAGTGTACACACCAAAACTGTGCAGGATTTGGAAATGCGTGTGTTATTTGTTGTGGATGGACGGGCATTATGGATGCATGTATGACATTGCATTGCGTGAGTGGACTTGGATCGTGGAACAAAAAAGGCGAGTGTGATGTTTCAGAAGAAGGAGAATGACATTTTCAGTTGGAACAAAACGAAATTGAGCGAGTTCATGGAAAGCAATGTCATGCACAACTCGACCTAAAATGACGAAAAGTGTATTTTGAGTTCTGCTCTGTGTGGTCGCTCCCTTTAAAACATGCGAATTCTATTGTTTCCCGATATTGTGTAAGGATATATGATGTGTGGAGGAGGAAGAATGCTCTACAAAAGGCGAGTGTCTCTCTCGGCATGTCCGCGACTTGTCCACCAGTTGTTGTTTCTGGCATTTCCTCGCAAGAGTGAAGGGCTAAAGCCTTTTTATCTTGGATGGAAGCGTGAAACAAAAGAGCGAGCTGGGAGCTGCATTGCATCGATGCGTGTATATAACCTCACCAAAAACAAAAGGAGACTAGAACGAATGTGTGTGTGTGTTTCGCCTTGAAAATGTATTTTTGAAGCATGCTGTCATCATCCTCATCAAAAAGCGGACAACAGACACGAGCCACTTTTTCCAATGTGAGAGAGACAATCGTCCTTCTGCCCTGTCTAGATATTTTTGTGGCATTTAACCATAAGCTTGAACGGAGCAGTTGTGGGCTTGCCGGGCTTGGATGGTGGAATGGAATTAGAAAGTCATTTTGTCATCTGTCTCCTTCTCCACAAAAACATTCTGACTCACGTAGTCATATTACATTTTCAGATTTTGAGTCAAGTCCAGTTCAGGCGTTGCCATATTCTTCCCATATTTATTTCAAGTTTCGTCACGGTGGACGAAAAAACCGACCATTTACCCTGAGCACTTGTGCAATTATCCTTGTTTCATAATGATTGGGAGAGATGTGCTTCCTTACATATTTGACAACATTTGCACAAAACCAAACGTGGAAATGCAAGTCCAGCTGAAACTCGTAGTGTGTTTCCAGAGAAAAATAGGAAAACAAACAGAGTGCGACAGCGAAAATGATGTAGAAGGGAAAAGGGAATGAGTTTGGAGGATGGATGGAGGAGGATGTGATGATTATGGCGACCGTATTAAAAAGGAATATCCCATAAAAGTTGCTCACACAGAACGGGCTACTAAAATGAGAGGAGAAGTGAAAAGCGAAGGATGATGAGTAAGCTCTCTCCTCTCTCGCTCTCTTTTCTATCCAAAAACTTGTATCATCCCATCACATATGAAATGAGCAAACAAAAACATATAGATAAAACGTACTAATTTACAGATGATATACGAGAGATGTGATGATGGAGCGATTCCCCTCTTTCAACTTCTTTCCTAAACCATATCCACGTCCACATATCCACCTACACAAACATATCATCCATAAAACGCCTTTGATATTCGAACTGGAGTCAGAGAACACTTTTTGTTTTCTCTCTTTTTTATGTGACATTAAGAACAAACCTGAAAACTTTTTGATACTTGCTACCGAGCTAATAATGTATGCTCCTTTTTACATCTCCCCAAAAAAGGTTATCAATTATGTTTTGGGATGAACACACAAGAGAAGCGATGAGATGAATGCAATGCACTCATTCATACGCGAAGTTGGAGCAGAGCTCTCATAAAATGGAGAAGTGCATCATGCATTTTATCTCTTTCTGGATCATTTCTACAATTGTATCCAGTTTGGTTCTTGGTAGCTCACCGGACTAATAACTTTTTTAAGCTAATAGCTTATCCATCCCTCCCTCCTCCACTCTGTGAGTTCAAATCGTACCAGTTCCATAAACACACGATATGATGACCAGTGGGATGGAAATTGCTTAGTGGCCCAAATGAAAACAACCTTTTTCCCTGTCACTTTCTGTAGAAAACAATTTTCAGATGAGTTACAGTCATTTTATGTCTTGAACGAGTGGGAATGATCAAAGCTATATATTTTTTATTGTTTATATATGCAAAGGAAAGCGTAACAAATTATTGAAATGGGAGTCTCTCTCGGTGAGTAAAGATGATCTCTTGTAATCACACGCAAAATGCGTGGCTAATGCAGAGAAAAAAAGTGATCTTGTTATGAATGCACCCCCGCACTCTCTCTCTCTCTCTTCTCTCTCCCTTGTACATTTTTATTAAAGATAAATGGTGAAGTGTGGAGAAGATAAAAATCCATTTGTACAAGGATTCGGAAGGAAATATCTAGCTTTTTCCTATTTACGCTATGAATAATGGGAATGACGAGTGAAATATATTTGTATCAATATCGGTCTTTGATCATGCTTCAGCAAGCTTCAGCAATAGCTTCAATTGTATCTCTTTCTGGGGGTTCTTTTTTTACGCAGGGCCTTATCCATTTGAGAAAACGTTTTATTCACTTTTTTTCTTATCGTCAGCAGACACAGAGGAAAAGATGTGTATTATGTATATGGGCACTTTTACATGATGCGCAAGGAGTCCCCTGCTTCCTATCATTATGATCATGATCATCATATCATCCTCATATCATATCATTGAATCATCCCCCCAAAAAAATACTCGGGAGCCAAATGGAAAAAATAGAATCAGTTCTGGTTCTGGATAAAAGTGAAATGGCTCTGGAGAAGGGGAGATGAGGATATGTGCACATCGTTTGCGATATGAGCAAGTGGAATTGAGGGAAATGGTGTGTACACATACTATTACGCATTCACTACTCTCCCCGACTCTTCCTTTTTTCTGGGGGTAATAAATGGAAGTCAGGAAGTTGCCCCTTCTGCCCTCATTCATACAATTCGAAGACTTACACAACAAAATGCTTTCATCTCAGATCTGCGATTGTGAACTTTTTCCTCATCCCCATGCAGCCAACTTTACTGGGAATATACAGACGGACAGAAAGAAGAGCGCACACACACATGTTAACAGAATTAGGAGAAAATGATCTGATCATGGCGAGTTGAGTGAGGATGGATTCAGAAGTTGTACAAGTGACAGGAGAACGGAATCGACCGGTGTGGTGCTGGGATCATATCAACCGTGCATCATGTGAAGTGATCTGAAACTGAGGGAGGGAAGAGACCAGCTCGACGTGCTCCATATATTTATATTAGCATTCTCAGACTCGTCTCAGGAAGCAGGAAGTTACGAAGCAGAAAAGGCCACTTTTGTCTATGTCAGTTTCGATTTTTGGAGAATATGGTGACTCATCATCATCCACTTTCAAGATGCCATGAGCTAAAAATGAAAACAATCCTTCCCCAATGTTTCCACTCTGTATTTTAAATGTTCAAAATTCATAAAGAAGTTGTCGCAATTTCTCACTAAAATAGTGAGCTGGACTAATACTAATCGTATAAGTGTACCTGTGAAATGGGTGTATGTTGTAGTTTGAGAGAATTCGTTACCATAAATAACCACTCCAGTCCAGTCGCCATCTGCCACTATATATTTTGTGCGTATGAATACGCTTATATCCTCTATAAAAATAGCGAGAATGCATGTAAGACAAGGGAAAAACGCATGCAATGCACGCATTCCCGTATCCATTTACACGTTCGCAGACTGGTGCGCTCTAAATTTGTAATGTAATTGTGTTCGGCGACCTGTTCCATCCATCCAATCCACACCTGGTATTAATACCATTTGCAGAAGGGAACAACGCCGAGTCTTGCTGAAAGGTTTAGAGCTGAAAGTAAGAACTGTGGCCGGTTTTTTTGTAGACGCGAGCCACACAACCAGCCAACTTGTCATTTTAATTCAGTTTTTCAACACGAGCAAAAAGTAAGTTGAAGGCGGAAGCGCGCATCTTCCCTCTGCATTATCATCAAAAAAAAAGAAGAAAACTATGGCTGCGTACCATGTGGCCACACAAAAGACTCACACGTGAACACATCCATCCAATATTCATAAAGTGTAAAAAAAGCGTATAAGCTTTCTTATAAATACACATTTTTTATCCACATTCTCTCGCTCCCAGTTTACATCATTTCTAGTTTAGCTGTCAGAAGGAAACATGAGCTACAGCTACAAATATACACTTTTCCCTATTTTTTCGTACGGAGAAAAAAGTGGTTGTCAGTTAGCCATGCCACTTATTCATTGTTACCCACACAAAGATATGGAGTATTCGTATGTGCGCCGCTTTCTTCAAAAAAAATATTGTTTATTTGGTGTCGTCCCTCATTGGCATTGGGCAAACGTGTGGGTGATAACAAAATATGGATAAAGCTCGCATAATATGCATGCATCCATACATTCACTCTCGCGATTAACAAAGGTGAATCATAGTTAAACGAGGAGAGTTACGATGGCCCTTTAAAAATGTTTCGAGGTAAATTGAGCGAGCTCAGAGAGGAAGAAAAGACGATGTCGTAACATGCAACTTTGGGTAGAAAAAATGTATTACGTATTTTTTGGAGGTGTATAGAACCATCTTTTCATTTTCACTCGAGCCTCCTTCCACTTCCACTTCATAAACATTCATTTTTCAGGGAGACAAGCGCGATACACCGATTCGATCCTTTGGCGAGACAAGCTTATCCCAGCTAAAAGGTAAGGAAACAAAAAAAGTGATAATGTGGATATATCTCGTATAAGTGCATATATCATTCTGTGCGCTTTCCCCCCTCTCTCTCGCTTTTACCTGTTCTTCTCTCACATAATTCCGAAACAAGGTGACAGCACAATCTTATTAATAATACAAGTTGTGAAGGAAGAGAAGAGAAGGAGAGAAAGTCGCTTTTCTTCACCTTATTTTCCTCACTTGCTTAAAGGAAGAAATAACTCTGTTGTTTGGAGTCGACGAGAAGAGGACGGAGAGCGTCATATATAAAGTCTACGAAGACATGTTTTCATATCCAAAGAGCAAGGTGAGTGTTTTTTGCAAAAAATGAGAGAAAATATGCACCTATTTTTCTTCGCATGCATATTTTAGCGAGTGAAACTACTTATATGCATTGTTGCTTTATATAAGTAGTCTATCCTTTGATACAAGTCATATATGATTGCTATATTAAAGGGGAGAGAGAAAAGATGAAAGCTGCTTCATCATCATCAGCCATATACACACACACAACAGCCAATTCAGCTGTTGGAGCGGCTCGCGAAAGGCATTTACGGATGTAATGCAAGAACAACAATAACACAAGAGTTTTGAGCAGAGTAGAAAAGGTTGAGAGAGAATTTTTTTTACCTGACTCAGTTTATTTCCATAATGTACACTCGTCGGATAACAGAATTGATGCGTAGCTATTGTAGTAAGATATTATGATATAAGAGATCTTGGTTTTTCGCCTCGTTTCCTCATCTCGTTCGCTCGCACGCATTGACATGGTGTTCAAGTGGAGAGTGAGATGAACTGACTCGACTCGATAGTGTATAAACATTTAACTTCATTCAGTTATTCTAACATTTTCTCCTCTTTTTTTCATACATGAAATTGT